>APFE031451620.1:3299-15250 GCA_000404065.3 Pinus taeda | reverse complement strand
GACACAGTATGGATGCAGCCATCTGTTTATGAATAGTCTACAACATAATGAATACAAAATTCCTCGCAGCCTGGATGGTGGAAAGTAGATCCAGGGTCTTCATTTCTACTCCTCGAAATAGTACGATTCTATCCATGTGAACAAATGTGTCGAAGTCGAACATGGTAGAAACCACTTGATTACCAGTCGATGATGTAAATTGTTAACAAGAGTGAGAGAAACCACCAATAATGACAATAGCTCTCAAAGTACTCAGTACAATCCATGAGATGTGATTAGATGTGTCGATGTCGAACATGTCACGGAATCCTTCGATCGAAGGTCAATGATGCAACCTATCATCGAAAACGAGAAACCTGCCATTGAGGCATGCAGATCCCAAGGTACTGGCGATCTCTAGATCATCTTTCTAGATAAAGATCTGAAGTTGATAGAAAGCGATCCGTCGTAGGCAATCCCACGACACGAAATCATAGATCAAGTTTGAAGAAATTTAGTTGCAATGACTGACTTAGGGATGGTCAAGATGGAATGACAGATATTTTTGCAGATGAATGGCTTATTCGCACTGACCTCTTGAACACATAACGACACAACAGATGGTTTGGTGATGCTTGACCGAAAGTTAATACCCAGAAATCGGCTGAAGACTTTCAATTTGGTTTGATCAACTGTTAGGTAAAGGATTTCCCAACCCAGGTGAATGAAAGTGTCTTGTTCAAGAGTGGTTACAAAGTATGACAAACAGGCTCATTTTTCTCTCTTTTTCCCCCACCATTTCTGGCAAGTACCTCTTTATTTTTTACAAGCTTGAGGAGGATAACATATGCTTGATTATAAGCTCATCCTTCGGATGAGTCCAACTTAGCTTAAATTCGAACCCTAAGAAGGAGTGGTCCGTTCCTGTTTGTAATTGAACAGGTCCTTTACTGTCGAAATTTAACGAGTCCAGTATAGGAGAAACTCGGCCCTTTTCATTTTTAGAGAATCTGAAAAAACTTAAGAAGACTCCAGGGTTGACTTTTTCGTAAATTTGTGTCTCCCAAGCCCGAAAAAGTATAAAATAATACTTGAGAGAACTGCTTGATCTTTTACGACTAAGGAGGACTTTTCGTAATTAGTGCCTCTGATCCGAAAAAGTAAAAAAGCGATCAACGACACGTCGTTTTATGACCAATATCGAATTTGAAACGACAAAAACCCGGCAATCTTTTCGTGTTTTTACGGTCAGAAAAGGGCTATAATAGGATCGTCTTTTTAGTTCCGTTTTAACGGGCTTAAAAAGAAAAACTCGACAATCTTTTCATGTTTTAGGAGTCAGAGCTCAAAGATGACTCTAATGGTTTTTTGTTGAAAATGACTGATTTCGCCTGAAAATCCGTTATCCTAAACAAAAACTCAAACATTACTCATACCTGTTTAATAATAGGTTAAAATGTCGCAAAAAACACCTTTTTAAAGTGAAACATAAACAAATTTAGAATTTATTTACCAAAAAAACTTATAAAAATGACTTTTTACCATTCATTTTTACCATTTGAGATTTGGTTGAGAAAAAAGGGCTTTTGACCAGAAAATTCCCGTCAAGATTGCGGAAAATCCGTCCGTCAGAATCAAACGCCGTCTCCTCCAAGTAATCCACATCATCCTACTCTTCATTTTTGTCCGTTTGAAATTGTTTTTTAGGGTTTAAATTTTGTTTTCATGAGGTTTTTAGGTTTAAAAACCCACGCGCGGGGGCCTGCAGGTTTACCACAGGGGACCTGTGTACCTTGACTTTTTTGCAATGGACAAAAAGTCAGGGGTACGCACCTGTCGTGAAGGCAAGGTGCGGACCCCACGCACTATCCCTAACAAGGGGGTGCGTACCCCGCACATAGGTTTACAAAAACCTAACTAACTCAAAAAATACCCAATGAAATCAATTTTGCATATTCTAATTCACCTTTTTACTTGATTGTAGGAAATACATCATGCTTGATTGGCGAGAATGGGAGCACGAGGATGTGGACCTCGCCGCGATGAATCACCAACCTTCGATCGATGCATTGAAGGCATGTGGCTTGTACAAGTTCTGGGCCATACCTGGCATGAGGGCCTAGGTGGAATTTTTGCAGTGGCTGGTTGATAGATGGAGTATACAAGACCAGTGCTTCTTTATTGGTGGACACCAGCTCGAAATCGAGTCAGCTGATATATACTTCTTGACTGGTTTGCCTAGGAGGGGTGAACACTTTACTCTATTTGGGCCCAGGGCAGGTGGCCAATCTGTCGAGAGCCTCCGCCTAGAGTTTTGCAATGTCCAGAACAAGGAAAAAGGGATAGATATCAAAACCATATCCCTTCCTGAACTCATGGTTATAGCATTCACAGTTACCAGACTCTGCGGCAGTGTAGCGCTACACATTGCCACCGGATCCCAGATGCGGATGGCAGTTGATTGCTTTCGAGGCACCATTTTCAACTGGTGCGATGTTGTGTTGGCCAATGTGAAGGGCCAACTGACCAGGGCCAAAAACAGACAGCTAAAGACCTTTGGTTATGGGGCTATAGTTGTGAGTTTTGGCCTAGAGAGGGTTCTGATGCTGATCCCACAGCACCTTACTGATGGAGCTGGGCTTCCTCGAGAGCCCAAACTTATGCGATGGGTTGCAGTTATGGCCCATCATCCTGATGAGGGGACCGAGGTCGTTCGGTTCAAACCTGAGTATTTCCAATGGTTGGAAAACCAGGTTTTTGCTATTCAGGACTTCCCTTATGCTGGGTGTTAGACTCCGTCTCATATCAGAGATTGATTCTTCTTCAAAACCCTGTTTTGAAGAAGAAATCATTAATGTGTTGTTTTAGATTATGTAATTTATCTTCAGCTCTTCAACTGGCAGCGACTTCAAGCTCCTACCTCTGTAAAAGCACAAAGAAAACAAAGCATACATCAGACTCTACTGTTGATGAATTTGGTCAAGTTTCATCTTCATATGGTTTCAACTATCATGGCATAGAGGTTCTCTACCATGGCACCCTTGATCCAGATCTTGATCAAATATTCATAGCCTCATATACCCTTGGTGGATTTTGTTCTGATAGAGAAATGGTACACTGCTTACCTTTTCAAACACTAAAGACATTTCCTAGGAATGAACTTCATGGTAAGGTCATTATGGTGCGATTTGACTCCAGACTGTGTCCCAGGGATGATCAATTTGGTATTCAATATCCTAATAAAAATGCAATTAATACCCTCAAGTATCTTTGCAACGCTGAAAGCCAAGGTGGTGGTTGTGACTCATTCGGTTTCTTTAAAAAAAAAAAAAACTCATCAAAGGCTCAGTACACACAGCTGGTTGCAGATTATCTTTCAGTCTGCCTGGAAAAGAAAGTGGTAGCAGCAGAGGGTGTCACTGGACATAAGGTGGAATGCAGTATAAGCAAACTAGAAAACGGGGACATTCTTCTTTTAGGGAACCTATCACTGTATAGAGAGGAAGCTGCTAATTGTATGGATTTTGCAAGGAATCTCTCAGCAAAAATTGATATTCTTGTTAACGATTCATTTTCTAAGTCTCACAGAGTTCTTGCATCTACTGTTTGAGTTGCACGCTTTACTTATGCCAGAATTGCAGGTTTTCACCTTACAGAGGTGCTATCTTTGTTTGCAGAAACTTGACAGAAACCCAAGCATCCATTCATTGTTATAATGGGTGGAGCCAAGATTCTTGAGAAAAGGGATGCTCTGCATTCTCGCCTTCATATATGTGACAAGCTTGTCTTTGTAGGAAGTATGGCTTTCGCATTCTTGAGTGCTCTAGGGTTGTCAGTTTCTCCAAGATTGGTGGAAAAACATGCTTTAGGAGAGGCAATGCAATTGTTGGAAAAAGATTTTTGGTGCAGCAAAGATGCTCAGTCTTGTCAAGAAGTGAAAGTCTGTAAAGTCCAATGTGTTATGGATGGTCGGAGGCCTTATGATATTGGACCAGAAACCTTGAATGAAATTGCTTCTTTTCTTAGTGAAAGTAAGAGTTGCAGACATCCCTCTGGATTGGTCCTGTTAAACTTGGAACTTCAAAGCATCGATACCATGGATCAATGCATTTGGAAAGACTTCTAAGTTGGATTAATGAAAATGGGTGTACCCCTGTTATTCTTGGGAAGGAAGCATGCAATTTTGTTAGAGAAAGCATCAGCATATTGTTCAGCTCATCTTGTTTACGAGCATGGGGCTGCTGTCTGGGAACTTTTGAAAGGACGCACTCTCGCTGGGGTTGCAGCACTGGATCGCGTATGCACTAGAAATATTGATTGGAGAGCGATCTTTCTGGATCCATGTCAGCCTTTGTTTGTGGATGTTGGAAGCGGTTCTACACGCATTTCACATCTCCAATTCGACGATATGCAGACATAATAGTGCATAGAATGCTTTTTGAATCATGTTCAATCACCACTTCTGACCAGGGGTCCAAGGATAAGGGCAGTGTTTCTTTGGAGAAATTTGGACATAGTCTAGTCAGCACTGATGACTTGAAAGAGGTAGCAGACCATCTAAATCAACGCCATAGGGCAAGCAAGAGAGCACAAAAACAGTGCAGTGAGTTGCACCTTTTGATGTACTTACAGAAACATGCTGAAGCACAATATGCCTTGGTATTAGAAATTCTCGAAAGGGGTCTTGTTGTTTTTGTGCCCAAGTATGATCTTCGAGGATTTGTTAATTTACAGGGTAAGAATGGTAGTGTAATATTACCATTGGATAAGGATGAGACAGCTTGTGATACCTATAGCAACAATGCCATTAGAAGACAATTTCAACAATATAAATTACGGCATGAAACGCAGTGTATTAGCATCCTGGTCAAAGATCAAACAACTGCAAAGTCAGAACGAAGAAAAGCAATACATAAAATGGCAGAACTGCTTGCCAAAGAAAAATTTGAAAAGACTCAATAAAAACTCAATGTACCTGAAAGAAAAACGACAATTCATGAAGCTATGGAAGACGTGGAACAAATGATTTATGGAGCTACATCTGTGTATGCAAGTCTTGAAGATGGGGAAATGTTGAAACAATATAGAGTCACACGTCCAACCCCAGAAGTCTCAAAAGTTGAATTTAGTAATGAGCTAATTGATAGACCATTGTTGGTAAATGTAGCTCTAGAAAATCTATGCATTGAAGCAAAAGAGGAAATCAAGGCATTCGTACAGAGATTGTGGCAGAAAAGATTGTGTCAGGCAGCTGAACTTCGTTCAAGGCATTCACACTCTCCTTCACATGACCAGGAGGACAAACAGAAAAGGAGGTTTGTTAAGGAACAGAAAACTCGTCAACGAGCAGAAAAAATTGGACAATATGTTGGATTACTAAGATGCTGAAAGGAAGCAGTAGTTGGAAACCAGAAAAATTTTGGGTTGTTATCACTCTTCTGACTAGTTGTGGGCTGAATATCTTGTTTCAATGCTTGAATTATCTCCTCTTGAAGAATGACAGAGTGCTTTATATTGCTCGAATATCAAGGAAACATGTCTCCAAGTTAAGAGAGTAATTCAGGGCATCAAAAAAGATAACAAGAAGATTCGAAGAATAAATGTTTAAGAAGATATTCCAAGAGCTGTAGTGGATATACCATTCTTTGAAATTTTATTTCTCAATCCAATTGCCGAAGTTAAAGAAATGCAATTCGTATAACACCCGGCAGACCAGAGGATGTCACACCACAGACACTTGTCAACAATAAGTGCTGCCTTTGTGATGTTTAACTGAAGGTTTTGATGAGCAATCCTATACCAGCGGCAGTGATTTGGGTAGCAACAGCTGGCTCATGAGCGCTATTCAGACGGAGCCAAAATAGGATTCGATCTTCTACTAAGAACTTTAGTTAATGATTCAACAGGATTTGCGCTCCATATGACAGCCATCATAAGAATTCAAGAGCATTTGACAATTTCGATCCTCAGTCATGATTTCATGAGATATTTACTCCAGATTATCAAAATATTTTCCTAATTTCGGTAAAATGGCTAACGCATTTCCAGATTTGGGGCGCAGTTATAAAATCCAGAATGTGCAAAGTGGTATACAGATTCGATTGCTTATGTTTATTTTCAGCAAAGGAATTGACACCTGCAATGCCACCGCTTCATCAGTTTCCAACAGTTCGAGTAGAAGAAGGAGCGTTTTGTTTAGCTGATTGTTTTCTGTTATTTTATTTATTGATAATGATAAAACAAATGGCTGATTTTGGGGTCGATTTGTTTTTCCTGAACAGCATGTATTGATTATATTAGAAAAAATTTATTTGTAGGAGAGGGTTAGAGTCAGAGGAGAGATTTTTTCTGAGTCAGGAGAGATTTTTTCTGAGTTTTCTGAGTGCTGGGAGCTGCTGGGAGCGTAGCAGAGCTTTCTTGTACAGTCTTTGACAGAGAATTTAATGGAATTTCACAGCTCTGTTTGCTGAGATTCATGTGGTATATTGATTTAGCATAGGTTTTTCCTTTGTCTCATATGTAAACTGTTAAACTGTCATGTTTCATTCACCTCATGATCATATCTAATTGAGCAAATGAAGTGATTAGGTAGGAATTCATAGTATTATATGCTCCTCTTATAAATTTGCTCACATTCAATATTTTCTTCTGTTTAAGGAGGATTCAGAGTTATTGTCTGCCCTCCTTAGCTCCTCACAGTCTTTCCATCCCATTGAAATCCAGATTTAATGCTAAATTTCATGCCTACCTTGCCTCCGTTAATAATCTGTGTTGTTCATTATATTTTTCTGTTTCAAACTGTGATCTTGCCCCTTCAACCCAGAAAAACCCCATTATTTAATTAAAAACCCCAAAATCAAACTTTCAGATCAATTTACTAGCTGAATATTTTTTCCTAATTGGGTCAGCTTAATCATATTGAAAGATCTACCGAATCTGACCGAGAGAGCCTTCCATACCTCGTAGGGCTAGCTACGAGGTGAAATGGTTTGATGTAGCCTTGAAGATTTGCCTTTCTCAGCCTGAGGTGAAATCTCAAGCGCTAACATATTGGCGACCATACTGGGGAGAACAAATTTGTAATTTGCTCATTGTGGTGTGATTTCTCAAGTCTTAGACGGAGTCTGGAGATACGCCAGGTAGCATTCGAAGACGCTCTTGTTTTACATCAGCGTTAGTAGATAAACGCTGCTTCAGTCAATCTCCGTGAGCTTGTGAACGTAGCGCTTCATTGACACTTTACCCCAGTACATGTATCAAGTTCAGATCTGATTGTTGATAGTGAAAAACGATCAGGCACTTGACAGGCTGAAATCATTCACTGGCGACTCCAACTAGATCCAGATACTCCAACGCATGCTGATCTGTTCATGCAATGGTAGGGTATGTGGCAGACCCTGCACTTTGTGAAGCTCTAAACGGAGTTAGAAAGTGGTTAGTAGATATTGAAATTAATGAAGAATTTTTCAGTATTTTCCTTCAATGTTTGAAATCTCCGGAGTTTCATCTTGAAGGCAAAACTAGATTTGGTGAGTTAGTTGTTGAAAGAGTTGAAAATGAGATTCAGTATCTCGATGAGCAGATTCAGTCATACAATTTCCAAGACCCTAAAAAGTTTTTGGAAATCCTTCCTCCATCGCAACAAGAAGTCATAGACTTGCCTATAGAGGTTTATATTGATAATGTGCAGCTGGAAGTATGTCTTGCAGAGTTGGGGCAGCCAACATAGTCCGGCTTCCGTGATCCTATTGCGGCATATATGAACATGTTTTTCAGTTTGATGGACAAATCAGGCTGTCTTTTCCATGATCAAGGTCATTACTTGCATGAAGGGCTGCCAGCAATTGCATCTGTGACTTCGTGGCAGCATTCTCAAGCGGCTTCATTGTCAGGTTTAATTGAATGGCTAATTTGGCATTTTAGGATTACCTGATCTATTGTTTATACAGCAGATTAGAGTAGCTTTGTAAATAAATAAGCTAGCCATAAGGGCAGCATGTTGTTTTAGTTTACTTGAAGATTGTTAAGCTATTTTCAGTTTGAGTTCAGTTTCGGTTTGAAAATAAGTCAAGAGTTGTGTTGATTTATGTAAAATGGACTCCATTGCCCAATGGTGGAGGCACTGTCTGCTCTCCCAAAGTTCTGCGGTTCTTGGCACCTCCAGGAAGCTGCAGCTGCCATCCCAAATGGAGCCGATGTTAGACTCCGTCTCATATCAGAGATTGATTCTTCTTCAAAACCCTGTTTTGAAGAACAAATCATTAATGTGTTGTTTTAGATTATGTAATTTATCTTCAACTCTTCAACTGGCAGCGACTTCAAGCTCCTACCTCTGTAAAAGCACAAAGAAAACAAAGCATACATCAGACTCTACTGTTGATGAATTTGGTCAAGTTTCATCTTCATATGGTTTCAACTATCATGGCATAGAGGTTCTCTACCGTGGCACCCTTGATCCAGATCTTGATCAAATATTCATAGCCTCATATACCCTTGGTGGATTTTGTTCTGATAGAGAAATGGTACACTGCTTACCTTTTCAAACACTAAAGACATTTCCTAGGAATGAACTTCATGGTAAGGTCATTATGGTGCGATTTGACTCCAGACTATGTCCCAGGGATGATCAATTTGGTATTCAATATCCTAATAAAAATGCAATTAATACCCTCAAGTATCTTTGCAACGCTGAAAGCCAAGGTGGTGGTTGTGACTCATTCGGTTTCTTTAAAAAAAAAAAAACTCATCAAAGGCTCAGTACACACAGCTGGTTGCAGATTATCTTTCAGTCTGCCTAGAAAAGAAAGTGGTAGCAGCAGAGGGTGTCACTGGACATAAGGTGGAATGCAGTATAAGCAAACTAGAAAACGGGGACATTCTTCTTTTAGGGAACCTATCACTGTATAGAGAGGAAGCTGCTAATTGTATGGATTTTGCAAGGAATCTCTCAACAAAAATTGATATTCTTGTTAATGATTCATTTTCTAAGTCTCACAGAGTTCTTGCATCTACTTTTTGAGTTGCACGCTTTACTTATGCCAGAATTGCAGGTTTTCACCTTACAGAGGTGCTATCTTTGTTTGCAGAAACTTGACAGAAACCCAAGCATCCATTCATTGTTATAATGGGTGGAGCCAAGATTCTTGAGAAAAGGGATGCTCTGCATTCTCGCCTTCATATATGTGACAAGCTTGTCTTTGTAGGAAGTATGGCTTTCGCATTCTTGAGTGCTCTAGGGTTGTCAGTTTCTCCAAGATTGGTGGAAAAACATGCTTTAGGAGAGGCAATGCAATTGTTGGAAAAAGATTTTTGGTGCAGCAAAGATGCTCAGTCTTGTCAAGAAGTGAAAGTCTGTAAAGTCCAATGTGTTATGGATGGTCGGAGGCCTTATGATATTGGACCAGAAACCTTGAATGAAATTGCTTCTTTTCTTAGTGAAAGTAAGAGTTGCAGACATCCCTCTGGATTGGTCCTGTTAAACTTGGAACTTCAAAGCATCGATACCATGGATCAATGCATTTGGCAAGACTTCTAAGTCGGATTAATGAAAATGGGTGTACCCCTGTTATTCTTGGGAAGGAAGCATGCAATTTTGTTAGAGAAAGCATCAGCATATTGTTCAGCTCATCTTGTTTACGAGCATGGGGCTGCTGTCTGGGAACTTTTGAAAGGACGCACTCTCGCTGGGGTTGCAGCACTGGATCGCTTATGCACTAGAAATCTTGATTGGAGAGCGATCTTTCTGGATCCATGTCAGCCTTTGTTTGTGGATGTTGGAAGCGGTTCTACACACATTTCACATCTCCAATTCGACGATATGCAGACATAATAGTGCATAGAATGCTTGTTGAATCATGTTCAATCACCACTTCTGACCAGGGGTCCAAGGATAAGGGCAGTGTTTCTTTGGAGAAATTTGGACATAGTCTAGTCAGCACTGATGACTTGAAAGAGGTAGCAGACCATCTAAATCAATGCCATAGGGCAAGCAAGAGAGCCCAAAAACAGTGCAGTGAGTTGCACCTTTTGATGTACTTACAGAAACATGTTGAAGCACAATATGCCTTGGTATTAGAAATTCTCGAAAGGGGTCTTGTTGTTTTTGTGCCCAAGTATGATCTTCGAGGATTTGTTAATTTACAGGGTAAGAATGGTAGTGTAATATTACCATTGGATAAGGATGAGACAGCTTGTGATACCTATAGCAACAATGCCATTAGAAGACAATTTCAACAATATAAATTACGGCATGAAACGCAGTGTATTAGCATCCTGGTCAAAGATCAAACAACTGCAAAGTCAGAACGAAGAAAAGCAATACATAAAATGGCAGAACTGCTTGCCAAAGAAAAATTTGAAAAGACTCAATAAAAACTCAATGTACCTGAAAGAAAAACGACAATTCATGAAGCTATGGAAGACGTGGAACAAATGATTTATGGAGCTACATCTGTGTATGCAAGTCTTGAAGATGGGGAAATGTTGAAACAATATAGAGTCACACGTCCAACCCCAGAAGTCTCAAAAGTTGAATTTAGTAATGAGCTAATTGATAGACCATTGTTGGTAAATGTAGCTCTAGAAAATCTATGCATTGAAGCAAAAGAGGAAATCAAGGCATTCGTACAAAGATTGTGGCAGAAAAGATTGTGTCAGGCAGCTGAACTTCGTTCAAGGCATTCACACTCTCCTTCACATGACTAGGAGGACAAACAGAAAAGGAGGTTTGTTAAGGAACAGAAAACTCGTCAACGAGCAGAAAAAATTGGACAATATGTTGGATTACTAAGATGCTGAAAGGAAGCAGTAGTTGGAAACCAGAAAAAATTTGGGTTGTTATCACTCTTCTGACTAGTTGTGGGCTGAATATCTTGTTTCAATGCTTGAATTATCTCCTCTTGAAGAATGACAGAGTGCTTTATATTGCTCGAATATCAAGGAAACATGTCTCCAAGTTAAGAGAGTAATTCAGGGCATCAAAAAAGATAACAAGAAGATTCGAAGAATAAATGTTTAAGAAGATATTCCAAGAGCTGTAGTGGATATACCATTCTTTGAAATTTTATTTCTCAATCCAATTGCCGAAGTTAAAGAAATGCAATTCGTATAACACCCGGCAGACCAGAGGATGTCACACCACAGACACTTGTCAACAATAAGTGTTGCCTTTGTGATGTTTAACTGAAGGTTTTGATGAGCAATCCTATACCAGCGGCAGTGATTTGGGTAGCAACAGCTGGCTCATGAGTGCTATTCAGACGGAGCCAAAATAGGATTCGATCTTCTACTAAGAACTTTAGTTAATGATTCAACAGGATTTGCGCTCCATATGACAACCATCATAAGAATTCAAGAGCATTTGACAATTTCGATCCTCAGTCATGATTTCATGAGATCTTTACTCCAGATTATCAAAATATTTTCCTAATTTCGGTAAAATGGCTAACGCATTTCCAGATTTGGGGCGCAGTTATAAAATCCAGAATGTGCAAAGTGGCATACAGATTCGATTGCTTATGTTTATTTTCAGCAAAGGAATTGACACCTGCAATGCCACCGCTTCATCAGTTTCCAACAGTTCGAGTAGAAGAAGGAGCGTTTTGTTTAGCTGATTGTTTTCTGTTATTTTATTTATTGATAATGATAAAACAAATGGCTGATTTTGGGGTCGATTTGTTTTTCCTGAACAGCATGTATTGATTATATTAGAAAAAATTTATTTGTAGGAGAGGGTTAGAGTCAGAGGAGAGATTTTTTCTGAGTCAGGAGAGATTTTTTCTGAGTTTTCTGAGTGCTGGGAGCTGCTGGGAGCGTAGCAGAGCTTTCTTGTACAGTCTTTGACAGAGAATTTAATGGAATTTCACAGCTCTGTTTGCTGAGATTCATGTGGTATATTGATTTAGCATAGGTTTTTCCTTTGTCTCATATGTAAACTGTTAAACTGTCATGTTTCATTCACCTCATGATCATAT
>APFE031451614.1:72936-87710 GCA_000404065.3 Pinus taeda | reverse complement strand
TCGGTGGCTCTCGTTATTATGTTACTTTTATTGATGATGCAACTAGAAAAACTTGGATTTATTGTATTCGAAATAAATATGATGTATTTTATACTTTAAAGAAATGGAAAGCTTTGGTTGAAAATGAGATAGGAAAAAGGTTGAAGTGTCTCAGATCAGACAATGGAGGTGAATATTGCAACAAAGAGTTTGATAGGTATTTTTCAGAGAATGGAATTCGTAGAGAGAAGACAGTTCCAGGAACACCACAAGAAAATGGTGTGTCAGAAAGGATGAACAAGACAATCATGGAGCGTGCAAGGTGCATGAGATTTCATGCAGGATTGCCCTTAAAATTTTGGGTAGATGCTATAGGTATTGCTGTTTATCTAATAAACAGAGGGCCTTCAAGTTCCTTGGATGGTGGTATTCCAGAGGAGGCATGGATAGGTAAAAAGGTAAACTACTCTTTTTTAAAGGCTTTTGGTTGTGAAGCCTTTGTCCACATTAATAAAGAAAACAGAACAAAGCTTGAGGCAAAATCAAAGAAATGTACCTTTATTAGATATGGCGTTAATGATTTTGGTTATCACTTTTATGATTATGAAAAACACAAAATCATTAGGAGCAGGGATGTCATATTCAATGAAAAGGTTTTGTATAAGGATCAACTGCAGGAAAAGAAACAGGAAAAAGAAAACAAAAAATACACATTGCTTGACGAGATCACAAGAAAAGTGATGGTGTCTGAAAATCATAATGATCAACAGCCAAAACAACAACCACAACAACAACAAGCACTTCAAACACCTGAAAGTGGTGTTAGAAGATCTACTAGGATAAGTAGACCCCCTGAACGATACTCTCCTTCATTATATTATGTATTGTTGACTGATTCTCGTGAACGAGAATGTTATGAAGAAGTAGTGTAGGTAGAAAGTAGGAAGAAGTGGGAGCAAGCCATGAAAGAAGAGATGGACTCCTTAGCACATAACTAGACTTGGGACTTAGTCAGATTGTTTGCAGGTAAAACAGCATTGTAGAATAATTGGGTTTACAAGTTGAAGGAAGAAGATGGAGGTAGAAAAAGGTATAAAGATAGACTTGTGGTGAAAGGGTTTGCACAGAAAAAGGGTGTATACTTTGATGAGATATTTTCTCTTGTTGTTCAAATGACTTCAATCAGAACTATTTTAAGCCTAGTAGCAGCTAAAGATTTGCATTTTGAGCAGTTAGATGCAAAGACAACCTTTCTCCATGGGGATTTGGAGGAAGAGATATATATGTAGCAGCCATAAGGATATGAGGTAAAAGGGAAGGAGAAACTAGTGTGCAGGTTGAAGAAGAGCTTGTATCTAAAATTTGACAGGTTTATGTCTGAACAAGGTTATATTAGATGTCACTCTGATCATTGTATTTATCTCAAAAGGCAAAATGATGGCAGCTATATTATATTGTTATTGTATGTAGATGACATGCTTGTTGCAGGTTTTAACATGCAGGAAATAAATGCACTCAAAATAAAATTGGCAAACTCATTTGCAATGAAGGATTTGGGCGCAAATTAACATTGTCTCAAAGTGAGTACGTAGAAAAGGTGTTGAAAAGGTTTAATATGCAGGATGCAAAACTAGTTAGTATACCTTTGGCTAGCCATTTCAAATTAAGTAATGAGGAGTGTCCCAAGACTCAGGAAGAAATGGCTCATATGTCTAAATTTCCATATGCATCAGCAGTTGGAAGCTTAATGTATGCAATGGTCTGCACAAGGCCTGATATTGCACATGTAGTGGGAGTTGTAAGCAGGTACATGAACAATCCAAGAAAAGAAAATTGGATTGCAGTGAAGTGGATTCTCAGGTATTTGATAGGTACCGCAAGTCAAGCATTATGCTTTGGAGGTTCAAACATTGCTCTTCAGGGATATGTTGATGCAAATATGGCAGGTGATAGAGATAACAGGAGAAGCACAACAGGGTATGTTGTTTACTATAGGTGGAACAACTGTCAATTCGGTCTCAAAACTGCAAAGTGTTGTTGCACTCTCAACAACAGAAGCAGAGTATGTTGCTGCTACAGAGGCTAGTAAAAAAATGATTTGGTTACAAATGTTTCTTGATGAATTGGGTAAGAAGTAGGAATTGGGCAAGTTATACAGTGACAGCCAAAGTGCCATACGTCTTGCAAATAACGCTGCATTTCATTCCAAGACTAAACATATATAGCTCAAGTGCCATTTCATACGGTCAACATTGGAAGATGGATAGTTGAAGCTAGAAAAGATACACACTAACCAGAATCCTGCAGATATGTTAATAAAAGTTGTAACCAGTGAGAAACTGAGAATTTTCTTAGTTTCAATTGGTCTTGAAGTATGATGAAGAAGATGAGAAACAACCAGGTTCAAAGTGGAGTCATTGTCCAACAAATGAAGCAGTGGTGGAGTTGCTATAATTAGTCTCCAAGTGGGATATTGTTGGGTGTGGATCCTGATTATCTTATGTATTCAAAGGTATCGCCACATTGGACCCCAGTTCGTAAAATATTCGCTCCAGGGGGGTTCTAGGGTGGGGGGGTGACTACGACCTTTGGGAGCCCCCCCCAAGCGGGGGGATCGGGGGCAGCGTCCCCGAAGCTAAGAATAGATGTAAAGTTGCCTTGTAAAATGTTGTAATCTCATAGTCAATCTGCGCTGTTCATTAGGTGGAGATCTGACGGTAGAAGTTATGTTTAAGTTAGGGTTTTTTGCCCTAGAAGGAAACCCATCGCTATATATGAGGGAATTGTATTGCGTCTATGTACATCTATATTCTGAGTGAGGAAGAGAGAGGAGATTGAGAGCGAAGAGGGAATTACAGCGGATCTGTTGTAGGTTGTATATCTTCAGTTTGCTGGATAATATAAAAAGAAGGACTGGCTATTTCTTTGTGGACATAGCCCAAACTAGGTGAACCACGTATATCTGTGTCTCTCTTGTTTTATGTGTTTTCTGTGTTTATATTTCTATAATATTTATGTGTTCCATTGATCAATAATATATAATTCTCTAACAGTTTACACCATAGAAAATATGAAATAAACTGATTATAAAGGACGTGAGTCTTCAAATTACTTGTTTAACCTTTTTGGAGACTTTATTTTCCCTTGAAAACCCTTGGAAATTCACTTGATGACCCCTAAAGAAAAGTGCAGTGTTCACATGGAGAAGCACAACGTTCACCACAAAAAACACAACGAAAGAACTGGAACTCAATTTTTGGAATGTCTTTGGCCCTATAAATGGTGAGGAAGTGATTGATGATGAGAAAGAGCTTCTTTAGCAATGAAATAAATGATAGAAATGGAAAAATGATGGTCTTGTATAGCTTGTAAAGTTGATTCCTTTCATAGTAATGGGGTGGCCCACACTATGCCTTTCTCACTTTTGCATTGGAAACCATGTAGCTTAGGAACCTTTGAATACAGCTTGAGATTATTTTAAACTTATTACAAAATATTCATTTGAAATAAAACCTTTTTGAACCTATTTGTATCACTACTCCTTTACATGCCAAATTTATGAACAAAATGAGAAATTTAATGACTGAAACCCTAGTGACCTAATGGATGATAGTGAGCTAGATGAAGACCATGATAATGAAACTAAGATGACCATACATATTTTTAGAGATGGCACATACAAATGTATGATGATAGTGACCAAAACATGGCAATTTGTAAAGGAGTAATTGACAACCTCGACACACTAACCAGTGACCAAAGTTCTTGAATGGAAAGCCTAGTGAAATGATAAAAACTTGACCTTGAACCCTAATGGACATTCTAAAAGAGAACATTTGATCACTGGTGGCAGGTTAAACTGACTGACACTAACATGTCCCACAGGTACCACACTCATGAAGCACTTTTCTATAGTAGGCATTGTACCATGGCACCAAAGAGAGCTGCTTCAATAGATACTACTGAAAGCAATACCGAGGAAGTAGTTGAGCATGTGCCAATTAACTTGCCAATATATGCAGACACTCAACTATTCATAGAAAAGGAGTCAACACTAACACAGAAACAAATCTAGCAACAATAATAGAAGGCAACAATCTAGTACAAGATCAATGAAAGAGGAAGTTGTTGACATAATACAGGGAGAACAAAGCTACAGAGTGAAAGCAGATTCAATCTTCATGCATTTAAATTTGGCAGAAGAAGCAAAGGGAAGTAGAGGACACAGACAATGGAGTGGAGGAAGAAAGAAAAGCAGAGCTTGCATGTAGCAAAACTGAGATCATAGAAAGAATAACATGAACAAAAGGAAGAACGAGAGCTGAGGAAGAAAGGATAGGAAGAGAAGAAGAAAAAGGAAGAAGAATAAAAGCAAGGCGTGATGATAGAGGAAAAAGTGCCCATACAAGTATAAGAGTTGGAACAACCAAAAGTAGAGGAGGACATTCATCAAAGAAAGGGTGATAGTGTCAGACACCAGGAAACATCCAACTTCCATTGCCCAAGCCAGCTTGGTCTATGTAAGAGAATCAAGCTCAAATGTTCAGCACCTAACGGCCGAGAATGAACAACTGGAAAAGAACTTGCAGGTTGCTAGGCAAGGGGCCGAACAACTCTGAGCGTCACAGTAGAATGTAGTTTCCGCATTAGGAGAGATGAGGACAACGATACTTGCTAAAGTATCAACACTTGGTGATACCATGTGGAAGCTCTATGACATATTTGTCACCATGCATAAAGAAGTTTTCCGTGTGCGTGGTCTACAACAATGGAGTAAAGCATTTTTTCAAACTCTCAAGAACATACATGCTACCATCGCCCATGTAAAATAATGGAAAATGTGGTACAACGGCACCCCACTTGACTTAGCAAAGAAGATGAAGCCACAAGCAGAGCTGGAGAAAGTGAAGGTTCAAATGTTGATCCAGAACTACGAGCTACTCACCCCATTCATCAATAACATACAAGCCTCATATGTGTAGTTGTACAATAGTTTGGATGTCATGGTGAGAAAGCATTGGATCCCATCAATCGGTTCCCTCACCGAGGCTAAACCCAAGAACCAAGTCCAGCTTGAGATCGATAAGTACATGGAGCAGCTAAGATGAGAGGCCAGTAGGGAAGACTTGGAGTTGAACACACACAACATGTAATAGTACATTGATGGTCTGGTCAAAGTTAACACCATCCTGCACTTTCTTCAGAATGAGTTGGATACAAGTTCCAAGACCATGTACTTGGATTCCATGGAGGAAAGCGTCCACTTTTAGAAAAAAACCATCAAGCAGTTTAGGGACACCATCATGCAGTACCAAGCTTGGCATTGATATCTAACCAAGAAACACCAAGTGGAGGTTGTCAAGTTGGTCTTTCCCCAAGCTTCAAAATCATAGTGTTTTGTCTTGTCAGGCTGTCTCTAGCCTATTTTGTCTTACATGGGTACATGTGGAAATTGTGATATTATTTGTAAATATGTTGTAAGTGAAATTACAAGTGTCATTAGTGGAATGTGAAAGGTCATCATGTTATGTAATGAGTTATTTGTAAAGAAGTTGAAGAGTCACGAGGAAAGTCAAAGAGTCACAAAGGGGAATGTCAAGGGCCACCCCACCCTTTGTTATAAATAGAACCTCATAACTCATAGAACAAGATTTTGGGAGCCAAGATTTTGACTAGGCTTAGGTTTAGAAAAGGATTGGGAGTATTATGACGAGCCTTTGCTTCTCCACAGCATAGAGCGAGTATACTTCTTTTGAGCAAAAATTTTTCTTGACTATAATGTTCCACTATTGGGGATAATGGTCATCAATGGTGTATGTATGGATGGAAATTTGACTTATAATAATAATATCAGAGCCAACATGCTTTCATGCATATGTTTTTATTGTAGTTGGACTATTCTGGTTGCTTTAACAATGTATGTTGTTTAACTTACACATTTTATTATTAACTACTTTGTATGCAATTGTATGAATCTTGTTGGATGTGTGTTGTTGAATTAACCCATCACTTAAATTTGTGTACTATTCTACATTTTAGCTTGTGATGTCATTCTTCTCGTGTGTTCCTTTCAAGCCACATACTATTACAAGATTCTAAGGGGCACACTTCCTTATCCCTTCTATGTGTCAGAACTTTCATGCATCACACTTGACTCTCCATATGGTCACACACTTTCTTTCGCCCAAGGTTATCATACTTATCCCTGTGAACTATTGCAGTCAAGGCATTACATTACCACCCACTGTTGGTGCTCCTACTCCAAACAATTTTAGGTCTAGTTGGGACTTCTTATCGGGGAGATCCCTTGAATGTTGGTGGGTCCAACACCATAAAAATTTATGGCGCTAGAAGGAGGGCCATATGACAAGATGAGCCTTTGAATTATGTTTTGAATTTATGCACATATTTCATGATTTCTATTGAAATCATAATTCCTGCATGTTTCTCTCACACTATTGATTTTGAAGAACCGATGAGCATTATATATGACTTGTACAAATATAAGTTAAATGGTGACAATGGAACACCCTTGTTCGGCACACAGTTGCCTTCATAAGCTTCTGTGACATGCAAGATGTTCCCTCCAATGACATTGCCTATGGGTTGTTTGCTTTGACGTTCGAAGGGCATGCAAAGCAACGGTGTCACACATTGCCTGTAGCCTCTATATGCTATTTTGATCATATGTTTAGAGAATTATTTCGTGCTTTCATTCTTTATGATTGTAAATCACTTAATCAAAAAAATTTAAAATTGTGAAAATCACCTGACGAATCTCTTGAGAATTTTCACGATTATTTTCTTCATTATTGTTATGAATTTCTTGAAGATGAAGTTGACTGGAAATTTTTGGAGGAAAGATATCAATATCATGTTCACATTTCTGAGAGTCCATATGAGTTATAATCTTTCGAACCTCTCCCAATATACATCGGTGTTAGAGATTCTAAATCTGAGACAGACAAGGGTGTTGTCGCAAGTGACACTTTGTCCCCTTCTCATCAATCAGCTCTAGCTTCATAGGCTGAGGCGAGAGAAGTTGGGAATCCACTTGTTGATCTACCACCATCTCCTCCTACCCCACCTGCTCAGAATTTCTACACAGATTTGGATTGCAAGCCCAATGGTTGTCAAGTGGTCTTATATCCCCAGCCTTCGTCCTTTGGTTCATTTGATCCTCTAGATTTTGGTGTGTTATGTTCATCCGTCTCAGATCTCAAATATGATTTTTGTGAGGATCAAGTTTTGGACGGAGTTGCTGTTGAAAAACCAACTTGCGCTATCATTTTTGATGAGTATGTGTGGGAGTTTGAACAAGAATCTATGGTGAAGGATGATGTCCTTCTATTTGTACCTTATCTTCTTTATCCTGACATCTCCCATAGTTTTTCCATTTCTATTCCATCTTGTGAAACTTCATTTCCAGTGTTTTCTACTTTTGATCATTCATAGAACACGTGGGATGCCAATATTTCATTTGATTGTGGAGGTGTTGTAGCGGCTACAACCACACTCCAAAACTTTGGCCTACACCCAATTTCGGAGCCTCCCTTGAGAGTTTCACTTGATGACTGCACACACTCGGGTTCACTCTGTGAGCTCATGTGAGTCTTTGCATCCACCTTGATTGTTCATTTAATCCAAGTTTTTGAATGTTGATGTCAGTGTAATGCTTGTGACCATGTTTTGGTTACACTCATAGTCTTCGCTTCATGTGTACTTGTTGTGTTCACTATGAAAACATTTGTCACACTCACACATGGAGTCACATTCATTTCTGCGCAAGTGTCATCACATTGAACAATGATCAATCACAAGTGTCACGCTTGTCGCTCACACCATCGACTAGTCATGTTGAGCATGTGTGTCTGGATGGTTTGAGTCATCTCATCGTCAAGTCATGTAAGTGTGTGTTTGCAAGATCACATATGCATCTTTCACTCATTCAAACACTTAACCATTTTGTTGAAGTTCTGATGACTGGATTCCCCTCTTACAACCGGACCATTACCCCACTATTGACTCGATCGATTATCACCCAGAACAGTGCAGAAGCAACAAGCAAGTCATTTCAAGCTTCTCTTCCCACAAGCAAATCAATCAGCCTTCATGCTGGTCAACTGGAGAGTTTGACCCGGCAGCCACCTAGGACTGAATCCCCTAGAAAATTGTGCAGATGTTGCTAACCTTGCCTGCTCTGTTGACTGAGGAAATTGTGTAGATAGGCCAGACCAACACCCAGTGCCCATCCTTGTCTCCCTTAGAAGATTGCGCAGTGTTTCCAGCCATTCCTACTGATAGTCGATCGACTTCTCATCCATAAATTTGCGTAGTTTTCATGAGAAGGCCCTCTGCTGTCCAATAGTTCGTTCAACTCCGAAATTGCACAGAGATGATCAGCAGGCCAGCCTCCCAGCATCAGTACAATTTCTCTCACCAGTAGCAGACTACTAGTTCCCTCCAAGAATTGCGCAGTTTCTACTGCCAAGATCCTGACGTTTGACTACCTATTCCCCTTAGGAATTGCGCAATTTCTACTGCAACTGACTGAGTAGCCAACTGCTAGTTCCCTCCAGGAATTGTGTAGCTTTTGACACTAAGCTCTGGGCCCGTTCCTCCAAAAAATTGTGCAATTCTTGTCTACTAATCCTCCATGCAGCCTGACCTATTCCTCCAAAAAATTGCATAGTTTTTGTTGCCAAGCCCTGCTGCCCAGTCATTCCAAAAAATGAACAAAATTTTCCTACCATGCCATCTAGCAGCCCAAAATGTTCCTCCCAAAAATTGCGTAGTTTTGTCGTCCAGCTGAGCCGGACCTTGCGGACAGCCACTGTCGATCGGGATTGTCTATCTTCATCACCATGTGACTCTTGCACAATTTTAATCAGTAATACCTAGAGCCTTCCTCCCGCCTCGCAACCTTGTTACCTCTCCTGGTCACCTGCATTTTAAATGATCACGAGTCTTGGTAGACTAGGAGGTTTTTGGATTTGATGTCGTCTCGTCTTGAGTGACTATAGGTACATGTACACCAACAAACATGGCGTGACGACAAATGGGATGAACGAAGGGAGCACATGTAGAAGGACAGGTTCACCAACGAACAAATTAACGATGCATGTGAAGAGATGTTCTCGTGAACAGATGATCATGAAAAGATGTGTTTGCGGATGAATAGACGAGAAAGCATGCAAGATGTGCTCATGGATGGAGGAACAAATGAACATGTACCTTTCATGAACAGACAAACCTGTCAAGCCTTCCAACATACAAGCAAGGAGAAACGTGCCAAAGAAACATCAAGCAAACCAATGAACATCGA
Organism: Pinus taeda; assembly: GCA_000404065.3. Lineage (NCBI taxonomy): Eukaryota > Viridiplantae > Streptophyta > Pinopsida > Pinales > Pinaceae > Pinus > Pinus taeda. The sequence continues at coordinate 78,406 of APFE031451614.1, read as the reverse complement.
AGACTCCGCGCACCTTGCCATGTGGAGGTGAAGCTGTGACACACCATGAATACATCCACCAGCCAACAACACTTCAGCTCGACATGCATTCTAGCAACAACACGAATGTACCATCATTATCATGTGGAGTCATGTCGCGAGTCATGCCATCCACATCTCTACTGTGGGCCATGTTGTCAATCAATGTAATGTAACGTGGAAGTCCAAGAGACCCACTTGTTGTACAAAGAGTCATGTAAAGTCAAAAAGTCATGGAAGTCAAACAGTCATGAGGGTAGTCAAATAGCCACAAGGGCCAGTTTCACCCTTGGCTATAAATACCCCCTCATTTGTATATCCAAAGTAATTTTCACCTCAGCTCCTCCCACATAGCCAAGAGAGTCTGTAATCTTTTCTTTGAGGAGTAAGTAGTGGCTCTAGCGCCCCGTGCACGGGGTTAGTGATGTATGGTGTAATGATGTGTCTTGGAACTTTCACTTAATTCAAAAGCCTACTAACATGCCATCACATTTTCACACATGTATTGTAACTATTGTAAGACTAATATTGAACACTTGTAATGTATGTTGCTTTAACCTGTGTTGAACACTTGAACTTATTTCACTTGTTGTAATGCATAATCTGTTAATGAAAATGTGTTTTCATATGATGTTAATGCTATCTCGCCCGTGGTGGCTATCTCCCTAGACATTAGACAAACCTTTCACATAAAACTTGTTGTAACAACCGTTGCACTTGTGCGAACTCATTCGTTGAGTGTTGTACGTGTTATCTTTCCTTGTGTGTTGTGACTGCTGCATCCCTGTGGACTGCTCCTCCAAAAGTTGTGCATGTCCTATTGTGTTGTGTGTTCCTAGCAGAGTTGGAGCTTCCTCCTAACCAACTTGGGACTCACTTTCACCCTCTCCCTCTATAGTGAAAGAACCATTGACACAGATAACACTAGAAATCACTAGACACATGAACCTCACTTCTCGAAGACAAAGCAGACCACTCTCCTATGCTGATAAGCAAGAGTTGAGGCAAATGCTTAACACAATGGCAACTGATCCATCATACCTAATGGGACTCCCACACAAAACTGTGTGAGGTCTAGCTGGGACTTCATACCAGCGTGATCCACTGAATGTTGGCGGGTCTAGTACCGTCAACAGGAGGGGACAAATATTTCTTCACGAATCCACCCAATCTCTCATCTTACCTTTCTGAAAATATTTAGGGTGAATATTATCATTTTTCATCATCCCCTTTTTATGATTTATTAGATCATGAGGGTATCATTCTTCATCTTGAACTTTCTGGTCATGGCTATCGTGATTTCTTCATTCATTCATCAGATGACGATTCTGATTCGTGTGTTGTTGATCTTTATAAGCCACCAGTATTTGATGATCCATATTCTGATGAAGTGGAAACTCCTCAAGCTATCGAGGCACTTCAACCTGAGCTGATGGTTATGTCAAGTTCTTATAGCCTTGAGGTCAGTTCCACTTCTGATCAGAAATATTTTGAATCTATCTAGTCTCCTCATCACTCGGTTGTTCAGATTGAAGATCAATCTATTTAACAGTTTTTTCATCCTCCACTAGAATCACATGATCTTATTGCTCATGCATTGGAGGAGTCATACATAGAAAGCACTGTTGTGAGACAAACTTTTTATTCTTTCTTTATGTTTTCTCATTTTTCAAGTTCGAAGGTGTGTACATGCTTGTATTTCACACACAATGTAACATGACACCAAGGTACGCGCACAGAGTGCCTTTCATGTGGTTTTTGTCTTTACTTTTTGTGGATGCATACAAGCTTCAAACATTTTGGTTTACATTTTTTTATCTTTCTTGTTGATTGGTTTGCTTGCATATCTTTCTTGTCATTCATGCTCTTGTCTACATGGGCTAACCAATGTGCCAATGGCTACATTGGAACTATCACTTCACATGAGTTGGCCTATCCTTTGCTTAGGTTAGAAGTAGGAGTAGTGTTTTCTTTATTGTTTTGTTTCTTGATTTTCTTACTTTGTTTTCCTCTATCTTCTTTCCTTTGTTTACTTTCTTTTTCACCCATAGGTTAGTTTCTGCATGAAACCATGTTTGGCTTCTTAGACAAGCAGGGTGAAATCCAAGGGGAACTTGTAAAACTATCAACACTTGATTATTTGTCTATTCCCTCTCTTTATGTGAATCTTTCATTTCTTCTAGTCAATTATACCCTGGTGGAAAATGCGTTAGTTTCAAAGAGATTTATGGTGAAATCACAATACTTGCACTCTTAACTAGTACCACCTACTCAAATCGTTTTTTTATATTCGGTTAAACCTTATCAAATAAGTTAAGTAGAGTAAGGACAGGGGGAAAACCTTAACAAGTATGTTAGAGGTATATATAAACATCCTTCTTTGAAAGGACAACCTCTTCTGCTCTCAATAAGCCAGGATCCCTCTTCCACCTCATGACATAAATAACTTCTTATGCACAGTTCTTTGAAAAATGAAAATCATGGAAAATGAAATAAAGGCAAAAGAAGAGAAAGGCTTCCTGCATAGGAGGGGTGAAGCAAGTAATTCTGCCGAGTTATTGTGAAGGCTTCCTGGCAGCAAAGCAATGCTTGTGTTCCTAAAGTGACTTCGTCGGGGTACTATCTAGGCCTACTAGTAGCGAAGGAACACCAGATATTAAACTAAAACTATGACAGTCTATATTACTTGTGCATATATATATCCCTCATCCCCAATCGAAACAACTCAGTTTGACTTGGATTGGTATGTGTGTTGCTGATAAACAGAATGGTAGGGGCTATATCTTTAACTCAAGCAAAGTGAAGAAGCTATGATAATCGAAGAATTGAAAAATACTTCCGGAAGAGTTAAACTCACTTTGCATGAGAAAAGGTTCATACATAGACCTGGATTTCTACCAGTGTGTTGCCAATGTTGTAGCGGCTACAACCACCCTCCAAAAGTTTTCCTATGCTTCATTTTGGAGCGTCCCTTCTAAACCACAATAGCTCATCTTGCACTGATCCAGGTACTTGTGCTTCAATTAAGCCTCATCCTTTTCATTTTGGATTGTCTTTGCTTACTTGGTTTACCTTCTAACCCACAAGTTGATCTCTTGACTTGGTCTTCTCACAATTTTGGGCTTGCCTTAGAGAACTACGCAATTCTTGAGGGAAATTGGCCTTGCTTTTTGGAATTGTGCAATCTTGATTGCCAGTGAGCCTTGAGCTCAGGCAATTTGCAACACTGGATGGTAGCCATCATTGAGCTTGGAAATTGATCAGACATGAGAGGCATCCTAGAGCCACTCAACCCAGAAATTGGGCAAAACCCACTGTGCTCAGAAACTGCACAGTGCATGAGCTAGAGAGTTGCCCAGTCCTTCCCAAAACTATGCAATATTTCTAGGAAATGTATGGAAGGTTTCTCCCCTAGAAAAGAAAAAAATCAAAGGGCAAGAATCATCCCTAGGAAGTAGGGAGCTATCCTTAGAAGTTTTCTCCAAGTGTCACTTTTGTCCTTAAACTCAGGCATGTGCATCATAAATTCCAATTTTCTCAATTATATATAATGGATGCCTCTAGATCTAATTTATATATTTTATCATCAATATCTAGCATTATTGAGGAGATCAAGGAGCATTCGAATCATTGTCGTCGCTTTTCTGGGTGACTTTTTATTTAATCATCTTTTACTGCTTTTTCTGTCACTTTTTATTGTTTAGATTGTGTGAGTGTTGTTTCACTTGTTTCTTTGCACAAATGTTGGTGTTTTAACTTGTTTTAGCTTGTAGAAGTGTTTTTTCAAGTTATATATTTCCTTTCCCAAGTGTCGCATGAGTTTTCCCATTTTTGCACCAAAGGTCGCCATTGTGGCGACTCTTTTCACATGCTTTATTTTCCTTCAGTTTAATCAATTCATGCACTTGTTTCACATGCATGCATCTACACCTAGTCAGATCTGCACTCAGCCTCACATCATCCTTCAGATATGCTTATTTTTCAGAATCCCCATGGGAAGATCTGGGTCCCCTTGCCTAGATCTCACACTTCACTGCATGCACTACGTAATCTGGGAGCTCAAGGCCTCTACCTTGGCTTTTCGAATTGCATAGAGCTTGTCCTAGGATGGCTCCAAATGTGCACTATGTAGTTCCAAGAGCTAGTCTCCTAGCTTGGCCACTGAGACTGCATAATGCACAGTCTCTCCTAGGCCATGGCCTAGACCAAACTACACATTGTGCAGTTCTAGTGAACAAGCTTCCACACTAACTAATGGGACTGCATAGTGTACGGTTCCCACAGTCATTCAGTCACCCTTATTAGTCAAAACTGCACAATCCCTCTCATGAAATCCCATGTGTTGTTGCTTTTTATAGCACCTATAACGCAAGTGCTTTAGGAGATATGAAAACTTCCTTGAGACAACCTCGGGTTGAAGGGAGAGACCAGTGCCTAGGACATCTTAAAGAGTGCTTGATGGATTTATATTAAATATTTGAAACACTTCGGTTTGTCACAAATAATGCAAATGGGTTTGATTCAAAATTATTCATAAAGGTACTAAACATGAAGCAATGTGTGTACAAGAGTATCTAGGAAATAATCTTAAAATCACAGGTGGCCAAATTAGATTAGGAATGTGCAGCAATTTCAGCATTGAAATATAGGTAATGGGAGAAGACAATAGAAGAGGATTCCATCATATAAAGCGTAAGTTCTAAGAATTCTATATATCAAGACTCAAAGAGAAAATGAGTGAGAGAGAGTGTTGTGAAATGCTAAGATGCATGAAGCGCTTTTTAAAGACTCAATTTCCACCATGAAACAAGCATTATCCATCAATGTTTTGAGTTAATGGAATCCACATCTAAAGGGAAATACAACTAGCTGCTACTTGACATGCAATATGTAAAGAATTTTAAACATATATTATAATATATAGAGAGAAGGACATACTACAAATCTAATAAGTTGGAATCACCTAGAACTTTGTATTAATCTCTTGAAGAAAACTAGAATACAACAAGCTTCAGACAGGCCTTTAGGAGAACAAGAAAAGGTCCCATAAGAGAGAAGTCTTTCCCAAAAATTCTGAACATTTGTTAAGTGTTTCTTCTTTCCTTTTATAAGGAGAGGGAGAACTTGGAAATTAGTTACAAAAATATCTCAGGCCTGAGCTTCCAGCTGTCTACATGACTAGCAGTCTTGGTGTGTGTTACACTGAAATTTGTCACCATGACTATCTGCAGTTAATATGGCTTCATCAATAGTCATATTATCCTCTTTGTCAAGCCTCATACCTCTGCTCTTCATGTCAAACTTCAAAAAGAGAGAAAGTCAGTTAAAAACATGTTTATCTCTGGGTACGCAGGTTCTCTCTACCTTGCCTGCGTGTACGCATTCCAAACTCATTGTACCTGCGTACTTGTACACTCTGTAAGCCAAAGGATGGGTGCGTACCCCTGTAAAG
>APFE031451614.1:7360-56545 GCA_000404065.3 Pinus taeda | reverse complement strand
TTTTGTCGTTTCAAATTCGATATTGGAAATAAAACGATGTGCCCTTGATCGCTTTTTACTTTTCAGGTCAAAGACACTAACTATGAAAATATCCTTGGTCGCAAGATCAAGCGGTTCTCCTAGGTATTATTTTATACTTTTTCGGGCTTAGGAGACACAACTTTACGAAAAAGTTTAATCTGGAGTCTTCTAAGTTTTTCAGACTCTCTAAATATGAAAAACGCCGAGTTTCTCCTATACTGGACTCGTTAAAATTTCACAGTAAAGGACCTGTTCTATTACAAACAGGAACGGACCACTCCTTCTTAGGGTTGCATCAAAAACTAAGTTGGACTCATCCGAAGGATGAGCTTACAAACAAGCATATGTTATCCTCCTCAAGCTTGTAAAAAATAAAGAGGTACTTGCCAGAAATTGTGGGGAAAAATGAGAAGAATGAGCCTATTTGATATCCTTTTGTCTCAGAAATAAAACCTTACTACCACTCTTGAACCGACACTTATTCAATCACCTAGTTGGGAAATCATTTACCTCACAGTTTGACAGTCATTTGACCTCTTTAGCGGGTTTTGGAGTAGAACTTTGAGTCTTTATTACCAAACCATCTGTTTTGTCGTTATGTGTTCAAGAGGTCTGAAACAAAACATTCAACCGCAAAATACCTATCATTCATCATGTCATCATTGAGTCAGTCCTTGCAGCAACATTTCTTCAACTTGAACTATGGTTTCGTGTTGTGGGCTTGCCCTGCAACGAGTCGCTTTCTATCGACATCAGCACATTATCTAGAAAGTTGACTTAGAAATCGTCAGTACCTTGAGTCTGCATGCATCAATGGCAGGTTTCTCGCCTTCGACGTCAGTTTCATCATTGACTTGAGATCGAAGGATTCCATGAAATGTCGACATCAACTCATTCATTACATCTCATGGATTGTGCTGGGTACTTTGAGAACCATTGAAATTACTGGTGGTCTCTCCCACACTTGTTAACAGTTTACATCATTGACTGGTAATCAAGTGGTTTCTACCATGTTCGACATCGACTCATTCATTCAAATGGATAGAATCGTACCAATTCGGGAAGTAGAGATGAAGACCCTGGATCTAGTTTCCACCATCCAGGCTGCGAGGAGTTTTGTATTCATTATGTTTGTAGACCAATCATAAACAGATGGCTCCATCCATGCTGTGTCTACATCTATGATTATGATGTATTATGAAATCATTCATGTATCAGAGTAGTTAGTCTGTTAGTTAAAGTTTTGATCTGAGTATGGGAATGCTACCTCAGCGATGATATAATCTTATACATGTATTTTGTGTTGAAAATTGCAGGTTCTGACCAGGCTCTCCACGAGATAATCCTTGAAATGATAAAGTACTTCACCCTTCCTATATGATATAACACCCTTATCTATTACAGGCTTCGTACTTTAGGGGCAATCTGTTACACTGAAATTTGTCACCATGACTATCTGCAGTTAATATGGCTCCATCAATAGTCATATTATCCTCCTTGTCAAGCCTCATACCTCTGCTCTTCATGTCAAACTTCAAAAAGAGAGAAAGTCACTTAAAAACATGTTTATCTCTGGTTACGCAGGTTCTCTCTGCCTTGCCTGCGTGTACGCATCCCAAACACACTGTGCCTGCGTACTTGTACGCTCTGTAAGCCAAAGGATGGGTGCGTACCCCTGTAAAGGTCAAAAGGCGCGAGTTTCATCTTTAAAAAGTTACTTGTGGTCACTTCTAGAGCTTTCTAGAAGAGTGTTTGACGTGGATTGAGCGCCTCCAGATGGTTCATGCATCCCTATGATAGAGGAACTTATCCCATCAAGAGAGGAGCTACCCCATCCAAAAGAGGGAGTATCCCATTGATGTTGGAACTGAATAAATTCCTCTAGAACACTATAAATACAAGCCTTGGGCTAGAGGAGGAGAGGTTGAAAGATGAACATTCCAAAGGGTAGATGCCGCTGGAATTAGGACTTCCATTGTTAACTTGTGAGGAGAGATTACCATCCTTTCTTGTTGCCATATTGGAAGTGGGTGAGCTTGTCAAAGTAGAGGAAATCTCTTGTTGGACCCTGGGAGGAGCTTGCACAACACCAAGGCTCAGGTTGTAATGGTTCCTTTTTTGTTCCCTTAATACAAATAAGTCCATTCTTCTCAATGATTTGTTGTTAATGAATTATTTCATGTACTCCTTGGTCTATGTGATGAATATGCTTTGTTTTATGGAATATTCAGGTGTTTTGTAATTGTTTGTCTTGTTAGTGTATGCAGGTCTTAAAGTGAAGGAGGAGCTCATCTGGATCAGCAAGGCTAGACTGCTACAACAAGCGTTGGACCTAAGGTAAGATCGAAAACACTTGGTTTCCCATAGAATAATGAATATTTAGAGAAGGATTGCTCTTGTTTGTTCTGTTTGTCACTAGAGAGTCTTAGACTCCTAGGGAGGTTAGGTTTGTCCGCAAAAATAACTCTTTCCGCATGACAGTGTGCAGGCACTATCACCTCAAATTATTATAACAATTTTTTTTTTTTTCTTTAAAATAAAATATAATAACAGACTAACAAAACAACTGAATAAAAAAACATATGAAAACTGAATGATGATTTTAAAAATATCTCCACACCACTTCCTTGGATGGCCTCTGATCCAACCACTTTGCTGCCACATTACTCTTCATACTCTCTTCGTCGACTCCCTGTCTCTTTCGATCTCAACAACTTTAATTCTTTACTTACAGGAGCCGGGAGCGATCCCTCATGATGGTCATGAAATATTCTGAGCACAACTTCCAACTCATCGATCCTTCTTGACTTCTTATAGAACACTATCAGAGCCATGATATGCCTAAATACACAGCCGTAATACTATATAAGAGGCTCTCAATATTAGCACTTTACACTTAGAAACATTGCAAAACAGGAAAGTCCCAGGATCTGTGGCCCCCTTTGTTTTAGCCCCTTTTCAATATTTTTCTCCATAGGATTGAGGACTGTGACCGAAGGCTTGGCCTTGAGGCACTAGCGCCTCTTTTTCTTGCTCAAGGGCTATCATTCCTTTGTAGATTTCTCATTGTCCCTGTTCCTTAAAGTTCTTCTTGTCCATGGACCAACCCTCAGATCGGAGCCCGTTTATTGGTTGATCACAATCAGAGGTGTTACATAAGAGTCACGACATTCCATTTTTCCAATTTTTGATATTCGATCACCCTTTGTGCTTAGCCCTTGGTTCTTTGGCTCTTTATGTGACCATGGGCCAACCCTCATATCGGAACCCCTTTATTGGCGGATCGAAATTAGAGGTTTTACTTTGATGCAGTGATATTCCTCAATCTGCGATCACCAATTTGTGACCCGGCATCATCCTCTGCCACATGTCACCTTGTGAGTGGTGACATGTGTCAACTTGTTTTGGCCCCTCATGACCCTTCAAAATGCTAAATGTACCTGCCAGGTGTCCTCCGTACTGGCACATCATGGTGATGTCAGACGCTATGTGGCTTTATTGGGACCAATAGTATTTTTCCACGTGGCCCTCTAAAGGAGAGAGAAAATGCACACCCTCTTCTAGTTTTGTGACTGAATTCCTTTGTAAATGCTTCTAGGTGTTCGCTCGATGGTTTACACTATCAACACTTTTTTCCTTGCAATTCCTTTATAGTTGTCAGTTAAATATCACCAACTGTCGATTTGTGTTGGGATGGGGTCCTTTGGGGCATAATGGAATTAATTAGTCATTTTTTGTATATATTTTTGTAAAATATGTAAAGTCTCCACGATTTTTGGAAGCGAAGCATGTAGATGAATAAGAGTTAAAGGGACTTAGCCCCTTGTTTTAAGTAAAAGTTTTGAGTTGGTTTTGAGATTCACCCATGGTTCGCGGACCATGACAGTGTATGGAAAAGTATATAAATAGTGAGTATTAGTGAGAGAAAGAAGTAACTTAGATAGAGAATTGGGTTCATTAAAGAGTCTTGGGCAGGAGCTAAGGCATGAAGACTCCGCTTCCTGTGCTTAGGTAGAGAAAGGAAGGCTTTGCAGCTGAGTGGCTGAAGGCCTAGGTAGAGTCGCAACTAAGTGTTTGGACCCCTGCAACTGTGTGCACAGGGAAGTCTGAGTCTGTAATCAGTGAATTGAAGATCAATAAAGACAATTTTCTGAAGAATTATTGAGTATTTCTGTTTGTCTCTGTTAATGTTATATGCTGCAGATAAATGACATGTTTTATGAATTACTGATTAAATGCTACACAACTTTATTGAATTTATCTTAGTAATATATGAAATGAATGCTTAGCTACTTCTGCAAATATTCTGGTGATTTCTCTTATGTTTTCTAACGAATTAAGTAGATATGTGTGAACTCCAATTTAGGATTGCTTTCTGATGTGCATAAATAGGAGAATCGATAGTTAGAGGTCTGCAAGGACTGATCATGGGCCTTCATGAAGGTCTGAAGGCCACTTTAACTTAGTTTCAGTAACATGCCCTAGGAGTTTATCTATCTAGCGAGGGAAGATCCAAGGCACTGGAAGACATCACATTAGTCTCTGGATGCAGAAACTTGGTTCTTTCACCCCCCCATACTGCTTTAGGTGAGACTGCAGCCTGCGCTACGCAGGTTGTTGCCGAAAGGGCCAGTAGTGTAGGGTTTTGTTGGTTGGCACAACTAACTATGAACATGGGTCAGGACCCCTTAAGCCAACAAATGGTTCCGTTTTTGGGACTGAGATTTTCTTGAAAGAGATGTGTGATGTTGCATCATTAGAACCCGACCAAGAAAGAAATTAAAAAGTGGTTGGATCAAAATATTCACGAGTTTGTAGCGCAAGAAAATAGGAATCCACACATGTCAAAGGAAGATTGGTTGGATACTGATATTTGTATACAAAGATACACGAAATATTCTTCTGCACCTTCCCCATTGAACTGTACGAGTGGTCAGTCAAGTTGACAAACAATGAAGGAAGGTGAAAGCTCGATAGTTCTATTGTGTGGACTCTAGGATTGGTGCGATGACTAGAAGCTTCTGAAAACAAAATCACACAGGCTGTCGATCACTGGCTCGATCGAATTCTAGGAGGATTTGTTACAAAATTTGTAGTTGATACCTCAGTCAGCTGTAGCTAAGCGGAGAAAATATTCTTCAAAGGATTGCGAGGTAAGTATTTAGATCATTGAATACTTGAATTAAAATGTTGTTATGTGAAAAATGGGTGATGCCATTACCTTGATGTTTGGAGATACGTGAAGTGGGAGATTCTTTATAAATCTCGAATGATAAAGACCAAAGTATAGTCCATTGATTGGACCTCCTTCAAGTGATGACTAAGGGTCAGGGAAGACTACGTCATGAAGTTCTATTCAGCTAATCACTCAAGGGATTCCTAGAACAAATCATCCATCCACTCCACCTCCACCTCCACCTCCACCACATACACCTTTTTCCACACCTCCACCTCCACCGCCACCTTTCAACATGACAAACACAATGCAAATGCCGACTTTCAAGGGCATCATAAGTGGATATCCAGAGCAGTTCTAGTTTGTTGCAAATGTTGTATGGACAACTCAACATATCACCACTGATAACATAAATAAGGCACACTTGGTTACCACTTTGCAGGATTGCGTGCTAACCTAGTACATTAAGTATTGTGCTGATAACCCTCTTGCGACATTAGCGAAGACTAAGACAACTTTGACAAAAGAATTTAGTAAGCCTAAATCTGACTCACAATCAATGATTGAATTTAAAGATATCATGATGAAGGTTGAGGAGATGCCTTGGGATTTTGATCAAAGGTTGAAGTGCCAGACTAGACATGCTAACATCTAGATCATAGATCGCCAGCATCGTGACTTGTTTATCGCATTGCTTCTACCCCATTTGAGGATTTCTCTGTCACAAAAAAATATAGATACATAGGCAGAAGCCTTGGAGATCACGATGAGGCTACATGCATCACCTATTCAAGATAAGAATCTAGGGGTACAACAGATCCACTCACAGCTTGCAAGCTTTCACCTAGAGTTATAAAGTTTGAAGAAAGATAAGGAGATTAAAACAGAAATGTGTGCAAAGGTCTAGTGTTTGAAGTGCAAGGGACATGGGCATGATAAAGATCATTGTCCCATCTACACGAATTATATTAGAGGAGGGGGACCAATTCCCCTAAAACCTAAAGCCCCAACAGGACCGAGCATAGGGGCTATGCTATGGTGTGCCATTTGTTAAGTTATTGGGCAACATGCGATAGATAATTTCCATTTACTTTAGAAGTTTGTTCAGACACTCCAACAATTATTTTTTAATTTCTACAAATCTGCGGGCCATGATGAGTGCCACTATTGAAGCTATGAGCTGATGATGGAAAAAAATCCTACGTACTGTGTGCAAGCAAAAATTCAGCCTCCAGATCAAGGCACCGGAGGAGCGCACAAAGGTTATCAAGGTTGAGGATGGGGCCAAGGAGGCAGAGGACCTAATAGAGGTTGTGGTCAGATTATTTGCTACAACTGTGGACAGTCAGGGCACTATGTACGAGACTGCCAGAATCCTACACAATAGTCATGTCAATACTGCAAATAGTTTGACCACACTACAGAAGAATTTCCAGTGCTAATAGCTAAAATGTAAGAGAAGAAAATGCAGCCTTAGCAGCCGATACAGAATTTACAAATGATGAGGGTTCAACCCCGTGAAGAATATCAAAGCGTTAATATTGTGCTAAGAAGTGGAATGACGACTGACACTGATAAAGGTAAATAACCTGAAGAAGAGGGATGGGTCCATAAAGAGCCAGAGAAAGAAGTCAGCTTTGATTTGGATCATGCTAAGGAAACTTTTATGGAAGCCAAGAAGAGATTCATGGAGGCCTCCACCTCAGGAATCCAGGGCAAGATACAATAACTCAGCATGCATACAGATGTTGATCCTTCTGTACTCACTACGTTTTTGGAGACCTGCATGAAACTGCTATGTGATAGCAAGGTTATGGAAGGCTTGCAAGAATTAATAAATAAATGTGCCAGCAAGGAAAAGGTCCCTGATGAACACCGCATGGTTAGAAAGATTGGAAAACATAAGGCACAAACAAGATGAGAGATGAGGCTAACAATGCAGATAGGTGATTATGAGATGAACTAGGTCATCTTGGATTTGGGGTTCGATGCAAATATTTTACCGAAACATACATGGGAAAGGATGGGGAGACCTGCATTGCAGTGGTCTTCGATTCAGCTCAAGATGGAGAACCAGTAGAAAATCATCCCCATGGGATGATTATATGGGGTAATGGTGGATATTGAAGGTGCGAGTGTGGTGGAAGACTTTGAAGTTATAAAAATTGTCGATGACAGTAATCCTTATCCCACACTCCTGGGAATCGATTGGCCTATTGATATTAAGGGGGTCATTAATTTGAAGAAAATAACGATGTCATTTGAAAGAAAGTCGCTTAGGGGCATCGTGCACAAAACCGCAACTAGAGTGGGTACACCTATTTTGTCATACCTTGGATACAATCCCCTTGAGACGGAGCTCCGCCAATGCACCACGAAATGGGATGTATTGAAGTAAGGGTTCTTATTGAATTTTAGTTTTGAAGATGGGTTTGCAAGTATCAATGAAGTGTTGCAAGAGATTAAAGAATTTATCTTTAGAACACCGAAGGAACCTATGGAATGGACCCAACTAGACTGGAGCACCCAGCTGCGCCACGCCTTGGAATGCTATAACATGACCATTGAAGAGGAAGAAGAAGACCCAAGGAACCTCAATATTCTGGAGGAAGAAGGGCATCATGAAGTTAAAGGAACACAAATAGAAAACCCAGACATCTCTGCACCTTTGAAAACAAAGCAAGTAAACATTGGCACTGAAGAAGAACTGAATTTTGCAACAATCATGGATTATTGGGATGACACCACAATAGATAAAGTTGTTGAATTACTTTGTGAATACCAAAATCTCTTCCCCACTAAGTTTTCAAATTTAAAGGGCATAATAAGTGATTTGGGCATTAAGAAGATCACATTGAAGTCGGACATGAAGCCTATTAAACAGAGGCCTTATCGCCTTAATCTTAAGTATAAGGAAAAGGTTCACCACGAAATGGATAAGATGTTGGAGGCAGGCATCATAGAACTTGTTGAAGAATCCAATTGGGTGAGATCGATGGTGGTTCAAGAGAAGAAACAAAAGGTCAAAATAAGGATTTGTGTAGACCTTTGGAAGCTTAACGATGCATGTGTCCACGATCCATTTCCAACGTCATTTACAGACAAAGTGTTAGGAAATGTTGGAGGGCAAGAGGCCTATTCCTTTACTGACGGGTTTTAGGGTATCATCAAATCAAGATCATGCCAGAGGATAGGAGCAAAACAACCTTTGTGATGGAATGGGGTTGTTTTGATTTTAGTGGGTGATGGGTGCCTATGGCTAGCCTATCCCTATCACCAACATGTTGATCCACAGGATCACTAAGTTACCCCACAAAGGCACGAACTCTTCCAAGGAGTTTGGAGGAAAAACCAGAGAGAGAGAGTTGGTAGATAAAATGAAGAAGGAGTTTGGTCTGATAAAAAAGTTGTGCAAGTACTCTATCACCTCCATATCAAACCCAGTAGTACAATTGGATACCGATATTATAGCAAGAAAGGTAATGAGAAAATTCTGCACGGATGAAGTTCCGACGCCAGTCATATCACTCGCATCTCAGTGCACAAACATGGTTCAATACAGCTAGGCTAACTATCTATTTCAGAGTTCCTCATGAACTGTTGTGAGGCACAGGATGAGAGCAGGCCATTTCATTATGCCTGATTGTTGTTGTCAATTTTTTTGGTTGCCTAGAAGCTAGTAGAGGATAGCCATTTTCATCCACACAAAGAACAATTTCCCGAGGCAGCACGATTTTCCTCGTTATGGGCCTCAAAAGATCTAGAGAGCGTTAAGGAGACAAAGATATTTTGGGTATTGATGGAGATGGATATGCATATGGCGGTTAACAAGTGGCTGATGTTGTCTCCCACCTTGTATGTACAACTATCGGCTTATGTAGAATTCAAAGCCGATTTTCATAGGGTCTCGATCAAAGCACACAAAGACCCTGAGCAGAAATGGCACCCTAATGAGCCCTAGAAATGGGTAATTATATGGGCTCATTTTGCCTCTTAATTCGACTTAATCCACCATTATCATTAGTTTATTGCATGTTTTTGAATATATTTATGCTAATAGAGTGAATTGGGTTAGTAATTTTGCCATGTAGTCTAATGTGTGCTTTCTGCATATTTTTGGTCAATTTTGAGACAAAATCAAAGGTTTAATGAGCAGTTGGTAGCCAAATTCAAGGAAGAATAAGGGAGAGGATTTGTAGGAGGGTGTCCCCTTCATTTATGAACCCTTACCTTGAATTCTCCATCAGAAACTCAGAGCACAAGCAACCACATTAGTGCATCCAAGGGGCAGCTGAGCAAGTAAAGAACGACTATTGTTTATCTGCAGTTCTGGGAAGTTGAGCTCCTTGATTTTAGGAGAGCTGTTGGAGACTCCATTTGTATAAATAGGGGGCTTAGGGCCTTAGTTTTTTTAGTTGGATGTTAGCCAGTTGTTAGTATACTTTTGCACTTTTGTGTAGTACATTGGTCAGATTATTTTCGAGTTCTTTTTGAAGACAGTTTATGTGATGTAACTGCTATTTTTTGATAAATGAAGATGAAACAATTTTTGAGCTAGAACTGATCTCTTTCAGAGGGCTAAAGACCTTGGGTTAGGGCCCAACCCAAGCTATCCAATAGCTCCTTTGTGTATTTATATGTTTTCTTGCTTCCATTCATGAGTTAATTTCTATTGCATAGATTCATCTTACTTTGTTAAGTTAGGTTGCTTTTGATGATTAGCATAGTTGTTTTTTTGTATCAGTTGTGCAAGTAGGTTGTTGTAGTGACAAATAAGATTCAAAATGGCCACAACAGGCCTTGATCTCCTTTCTCCCTTCTTGGGACTATGATTTGAGGTCAAGGCACTACTGTTGCCACCAAAAACACAGTTTTTGCTCTTTCATCGAAAAGTTGATAGTAGTTCTTTCTTTGGTCAAGTTTTGATAAGTGAATGTGCAGATCTCTTGTAGGACATCTCAGCTCACCATCCCTACATGAAACAGCTAGCACTAGCTCACTTCTCCTAGATTTCCCAACTCATTCACAACATTTTGCCAATCTGCCCTAATTTCTGTGTTTTCTTCCATAAAGCTGCTTTCTTGCCATTTGAGCAAATCCAACCATCACGTTCATACCTGATCTTCCTTGACAAGCTTTAGACACCTCAACACCTTCATCTAGCCTTCATTTCCCCTTTCCCATCATTCTTCTACCTTCAAAACCCTAAAAACAACTTTCGGCCTCCTCCTGTAGATCCTCCTGTAGAACCTCCTGTAGATCCCCTGCATCGTCCTGTATAATTTTCTGTGAGTGATTTTTTGAAGTTTGATCACAATGGAAGTCTTTAGAAGGGTACTAGGGGGCTTCTTATGAAATCTCCACACCTTCGTCACCTTTTGCAAAAGCTAAATCCATTTTCCTTTGCCACCAAATCTATGCACAGTCACAACTAGTCAAATCACAAGCATAATAATCCCACATAAAGATACTCAAAAGTACAAAAATATGTTTTCTTCTCATTTTTATTTAGAAGTAGCTTGAATAAATGCAATTTAACTTTTTAGTAGTCAATGGCACTCATTTCATTAGCTTCCATCTCTTTTCTTGCAAAAATAGGGTTAGTGGGTAAACTAGGGTTTGCTAGGGTTTGTGTTTCATTTCAGTTTTCATTCTCTTTCTGCAAGTATAATAGCCCTTGTAAAGTTAGCTTTCTTCCATCACAGTAAAAGCTTCTTCTGAAAATTCATAGAAGTTGGCTTAAGCTCCTAGTGAACTTGCGCTAGCTAATCAAGTGACAGCCTGCAGTAAGAGCTAGTACTTGTGCATACAACATCGTCGCTTCCAAGTTTGTTACGAACTATTGGGTTGATAAAAAGTAAAGAAGGAAGCCCCAGGAGTTGCAGCATTATTGCTGCAATACTGGAGCCCACCATTCATTTTCGCACCGTTTCTAGGGAAGCGTTAGAGTATTTTGTGATTACTACTTTTCTTCTATTTTCTACTGCAACATTCTACTAAGTAGTTTATTTCAGCAAAAGTAGAGTAGTTGTTTCATTTCAATTCTGCAAAAGTAGATTAGGCATTTCCTGCTTTCATTTCAATTCTGCAATTTCATTTCAGAAAGCGTAGATTAGGCATTTCCTGCTTTCATTTCAATTATGTAGTTTCATTTCAGCAAGCGTAGATTAAGCATTTCTTGCTTTCATTTCAATTCTGCAATTTCATTTTAGCAAGCGTAGATTAGGCATTTCCTTGCTTTCATTTCAATTTTGCAATTTCCATTTCAGCAAAGTAGATTAGTCATTTCCTTGCTTTCATTTCAATTCTGTAATTTCATTTCAGCAAGTTCATTTGAGTTAGTTGCAATTTGTTGTTCAATCCATTTCAATTTTGCAGGTACAAGCAGAAAAAAACATCAAAATCACCCAAAAAAGAGATTTCCTTTCATGCCTCATAGGAACAGAGACAATTCAGGAAAATTCCTACCCAACACTCCCACCACATCACTAAGTCACCCTTCTCTCTTCTTTGGTGGAAGTGATCTAGAAGAACGTGTAGGTGAACCTCCAGAGATATATGAAGATCTTATAATAGAAGAAGAGTAAGAAACCATTCCTCTTGAGACCATGGATGATGATAGAAACGTTAGAGGAAATGGGGAAAGAATAGAAGGTGCCTTTCCTATCCGAGAGACCAATGGGGACACAAAAATGAAAAACATAAGTCCTTCAGCCCTACCTCACTTCCATGGATTGACTACCAAAGATCCTGATACCTTCTTCTTTGAATTTGTTGTTCTCTATCGAACCTATGACTATGCAGAAGACGAGCAGAAGTTGAACCTGTTTCCTTCTACCCTCAAGGATGCAACGTTGCGTTGTTTCATGGGGTTACTTGGAAACAGTATCACAACTTGGGCTCAGATGCAACAAGCCTTTAACAACGAATACCGGGACTAATGTAGGTCAAAGGATACCAAGGAAGAAATCTTCCAAATGACCATGGGAAGTGACGAATCTTTAGAAGACTATGAAGAAAGGTTTCAACTCAATTATAAAAGGGCTAGGTGCACAGTTGACCTTGAATCTATGAAGTTGGTCCTGTTCAAAGGAGTCCCTGAAGACCTTCTAGATACCCTCCATTTGCTGGCTGGGGGAGACATCTATCAAATACCTTATGATGTCATAAAGACTATGTTTAGAAACCATTCTAGGTCAGCTAGAAAGAGAGGTAGGGGAAGTCAACCTTTAGTCAGTACACCCTCATCTAGTTCATCTCTGAGAAACGAACTTGAGAATCGGCTGGAAGATTTCAAGAGTGAGATGAGGTAGATTCTTTCCATGCATATCAAAAGAAAACAAGAGGAAGCAGAGAGGGCTTTTTCCATTTTTTTCCCTAGATGCACCAGGAGGCATCCTAGGAATGAATGCCCATTGAAATCTATATAGGTTTGTTCAATCTGTGAAGAAAATCATTCCATAGACAAGTGCCCATCCTTGCCCGGACTTAAAGCTATGTACCAAGGGGCTGAAGTAGGCATTGAACATACCTATTAAATAGACCAAAGGAGGCCGCATGGACCTAGACCATATCAGCAGGGAATGCAAGGGACATCTCAGGCATATTACAACCCCAACCAAGTCACTTCTATACCTTCTTGGGCCCCCCCTACTCATCCTTCCTGGTCCATGCCTCCTCCTTGGTCCTTCACATCTCCATATTATGCCCAACTAGCTGCTCATCCATTTCACCTCTATGCTCAGCCACAACCTCAGTGGAATGCATCTCATCAGGGGTGGAGGCCCCAGTACAACTTTCCTTCCACTCTTTTACCTCCACCACTTGTTCAACCTCAACCATCACCTCCTGCTCCACCAAGGCAACCCAAAATGCCTGCTCAACCGAACTTGAACAACAGACAGGCCCAAAAAGTACATAGTGGGAACCACCATTTCCAAACCCACACATTGGAGTAGCTCAACCCAATTACAATGTTGAGGTGCAACACTTCCAAACAACTCCTCTTGAGCTCAATGATATTTACCATAGCTCAGGAAGAGTGTTGCAAAAAAGAGATTATATTGATATCATTGAAGGACCACATCCAACAGAAGAAGATACAAAAGAGAAGATCAAATAACCATTGGTTACACTTGATGAAGAGAGGACATCAAAATTAGAGATCGAGGGAGCTCCCTCATGGTTACCATCAAATCCTCCATGTATTCAAGAGAAAAATCAACGAAAAGGGGAAGATGTGAAGGTCATGGAAGAAGGTGACATGAAGAATGATCCAAATCAGTAAAAGGACCAAGGACACCACAATTATATTCAAATATGGTTCTAGACAGTCATTAAGTTGCAGCAATACTCTCTTCCTCAACTATGCTTGATCCCTTCAAAGTCAAATCATTTGGTCTCTGAAATCCAGATGCCTGTCAAAGCATGCATTTCAAGCCTCCACTTCATTTTGTCTATCATCTTGATGTGCACATGGCTCCATTGGAAGTATTATTATACTTGAAAATGATTTTGTTTTTCAAGTAGGGTAGGGTAGAGAAAAAAAGGAAAAAAGAAAAAATGAAAAATAAGAGAAAAAATAAAAATCTAAGGTGAAAACCTCCTCGAAGGTGCCTCAGATTGCTCATTGATTGAAAACCTCCATGAGGCGGTCAATGGGTTGGAAAGAAGAGAAAAGAAAAAGAGAATAAGGTCCCTGGGTGAAAACCTTCCTTGGAGGCGCCTAGGGTAGGCAATTAGGGTGAAAACCTCCTTGAGGCGCCCTAGTTGTTTAAAAAAATAAAATGAGAAAAAAGAAAAAGAAAAATGAATTTCCAGTTGTATTGCAGGTCTGCAAGAGATCTTCAGGAAGCAGTAGTAGGTGCCAAGAAAGATTTAAAACCAATAACAACACCTATCCTACCTTCCCTCACCCTTCTCCATCATTCTTGACATTCTTTCCACCTCACTGTGCTTCTTTTCTGAAAACTGTGTTTTCTACAGGAGACTCCTATAGAAATTACAGAGAGCTAGAAATGGATTTTAAAAATAGTTTGGGGAATAGGGAAGCTTCATAAAGGGTTTATAAATCCTCCTGTAGTTTTCAAACCTCTCTTCCATTATTTACAAGCTTGCATCACACCCCAAGCTCATTTTTCTTACTGTCCAAAAACTGCAGGATGCTCTGATACAAAAATACATAGAGCAAAAATTTGTTTTTTCCCTAACTTGAAAACCATGCATCCATTTAAAAAATTGTTTTATGGGGAGTTGTATAGGGATGAAGGAAACATTCCCAAGCAATTTCAGCCAATTCCAGTGCACGGTTTCCAAGAAATCAACCTCCATCACCTTCAGCCATTTTTGCATTTTCTCCATATTCGTGCATCCATTTAAAAACCAATTTCATGGGGGAGATGCATATGGGTGATAGTAACATGCCCAAGCAATTTCAGCCAATTCCAGTGCACAGTTTCCAAGAAATTAGCCTCCCTCACCTTCAGCCATTTTCAGTTTTTCTCGAAATGCGTGCATCCATTGACCAAAATTTTTCTATGAGAGGTGCATAATGATGATGGAAACATGCTCAGAAAATTTCAGGTCAATCTAGTCTACCGTTTGGGAGAAATGAATAAAACAAGTCATTGTTCCATTAAAATCTAGCATTAGCAGCATAAGCATGCAAATCTGAAGGTTGGAGCAGATTCCTGCAGCTTAGATCTAGCCAAAGGATGCTTGCACAAGAAAAACAATCACACATTAGATAGCAACAAAGCATAGTAGCTGATACCCTTAAAAATCAAGCTCCAGAAGTAGAATTGATGCAGCCACAGACGATAAAACATGCAAGGAACCAGTCCTGATCAAAGATCACCAGCATGAGGTAGCCAAGCCACTAGTTCAGAAGCCACGAGTGCCAACAACATCAATAATCCATGAATAGAGTGCCAAAGCCTGAGCATGCAACAACACGATAGCGACTAATAGGTAAGTGAAGAAACTCGTTCCTCTATTGCATGAGTATAATTTAGAAATTGCATAAACCATTGAGATGGTCGCGATTAAACGAAACCATTGTCTAGTTCAACCAAGCCTCGTCCAATTCAAACAACATTTAGAAGGTGCAGTCAGCACGTGTGGTCTGCCAACTCGGGAAGAAAAACTCAGAACCGGTAGTGGTGGCGGCATATAATGGGAATGATGGAAGTGACGGCGGGCAGGTGACATGAAATACCATAATGGCATTGGAGTAGGGACCAATGGTCCAGATGGAGATAACGTACCCTTCCTGCCACCTCACCTTGTCACTGCAGATCACGCTATAAGCTTAAGTACGCTGTAGTAGAAGCCTCCACCACCTTTTGTTTTCGTTGGCATCGACGAGTTCTCGGCTGCAACAACTTACTTACCACCTTCAGAACCTTGAAGCAATCGCTCTTTGCCAGTTTTTCAAAACCCTGCTGCTTATCAGGCTCTACAGGAGTGGAAACACATTCTACAGGAGCAGAAAAATAGTCTATAGGAGCCTTTCTATAGGAAGGCTAGAGAGCAACTTTGCAGAGGGAAAATTCAAAATTTTTGCCAAATTCGAGCTTGAAAGGAGCCTGGGAGATTTTTAGGAACATGACTAAAGAGGATGATATAAAAACACTCACTGATGACCTTAGTCCATCTAGAAGTGAAGAGGAGGAACAAAAAGGGGAAGTTGAGAAGGAAATCCATGAAGAAGAACAAAACATTCAATTGGAGAAGAGGAACCCCACACATAAAAAGATGAAAAACACAGAGGAGAAGAGAAACATGACACCACCAAGGATGAGCCTAAAGCAGAGAAGAAGATAGAGTCAAAAGTAGAAAAAGGGAGAACCATAGCAGAGAAAAAGAAGAGGACAAGAACTAAGAAGAAGAAGCCTAAGACAGTTTAGAAAAAGGCTGCCACAGGAAAGGTAGAAACTAAACAAGCAAAGGAGAAAACAAAATCAGAGACAACAGAGACAAAACCAGTAGAAACAACAAAAACAATAGATGAAGAAGAAGAAAAACAACAGTGGGAAAAGTTGGATGCAAAAGCTAGATTCCGTGATAGGGAAGAGGATCTCATATCTGAGCCATGGAATGTCAGGGAGGCCATCAAGGCCATCAAGGATGAGGAGATGGATTAGTTGCTGAAAGGATGAGCAACACCTTCAGTAGGGGGGTAATGATGAGCCCCAGAAATGGGTAATTATATGGGCTCATTTTTCCTCTTAATTTGACTTAATCCACTATCCTTATTAGTTTATTGCATGTTTTTGAATATATTTATGCTAATAGAGTGAATTAGGTTAGTCATTTTGCCATGTAGTCTAATGTGTGCTTTATGCAGATTTTTGGTCAATTTTGAGACAAAATCAAAGGTTTAATGGGAATTTGGCAGCCAAATTTGAGGAAGAAGAAGGGAGAGGATTTGTAGG
Organism: Pinus taeda; assembly: GCA_000404065.3. NCBI lineage: Eukaryota > Viridiplantae > Streptophyta > Pinopsida > Pinales > Pinaceae > Pinus > Pinus taeda. The sequence continues at coordinate 39,913 of APFE031451614.1, read as the reverse complement.
AGGGTGTCCCCTTCATTTATGAACCCTTAACTCGAATTCTCCATCATAAACTTGGAGCACAAGCAACTACATTGGTGCATCCAATGGGCAGCCGAGCAAGTAAAGAAGGACTGCTGTTTATCTGCAGTTTTGGGAAGCTGAGATCCTTGATTTTAGGAGAGATGTTGGAGACTCCATTTGTATAAATAGGGGGGCTTAGGGCCTTAGTTTTTTTAGTTTGATGTTAGCTAGTTGCTAGTATATTTTTGCACTTTTGTGCAGTACATTGGTCAGCTTATTTTCAATTTTTTTTTGAAGACAGTTTATGTGATGTACCTGCTATTTTTTGATAAATGAAGATGAAACAATTTTTGAGCTAGCACTGATCTTTTTCAGAGGGCTGAAGCTCTTTAGTTAGGGCCCAACCCAAGCTTCCCATCACTTCCTTTGTGTATTTATATGTTTTCTTGCTTCCATTCATGAGTTAATTTCTATTGCATAGATTCATCTTACTTTGTTAAGTTAGGTTGTGTTTAATGATTAACATAATTGTTTTTTTGTATCAGTTGTGTAAGTAGGTTGCTGCAATGACAAATAAGATTTGAAAAGGCCACAACAGGCCCTGATCTCCTTTCCCCATTCTTGGGACTATGGTTTGAGGTCAAGGCACTATTGCTGCCACCAAAAACACATTTTTTGCTCTTTCATGCAACTGCTAATGTGATAACTTGATTTGGAAAAGATGATAGTAGCTTAGATTCACATGCTTAGATCATCTCCTGTTCATTTTCCATAGCTCTCTCACATTCTTTTCTGTTCATAAGGTACTGTTCAACATTTTTCTGTTTTTAGGTCAGACAAAACTCTGTTTTAGTTCTTTCTTTGGTCAAGTTTTGATAAGTGAATGTGCAGATCTCTTGCAGGACATCTCAGCTCACCATCCCTCCATGAAACAGCCAGCACTAGCTCACTTCTCCTAGATTTCCCAACTCATTCACAACATTTCGCCAATCTGCCCTAATTTCTATGTTTTCTTCCATAAAGCTGCTTTCTTTCCATTTGAGAAAATCCAACCATCACGTTCATCCCTGATCTTCCTTGATAAGTTTTAGACACATCAACACCTTCATCTAGCCTTCATTTCCCCTTTCCCATCATTCTTCTACCTTCAAAACCCTAAAAACAACTTTCGGCCTCCTCCTGTAGAACCTCTTGTAGATCCCCTGCAGCCTCCTGTAGAATTTTCTGTGAGTGATTGTTTGAAGTCTGATCACAATGGAAGTCTTCAGAAGGGTACTAGGGGCTTCTTAGGACCTCTCCACACCTTCCTCACCTTCTGCAAAAGCCAACTCCATTTTCCTTTGCCACCAAATCTCTACACAGTCACAACTAGTGAAATCACACGCATAATAATCCCACATAAAAATACTCAAAAGTACAAAAAGATGTTTTCTTCTCATTTTGCTTTAAAAGTAGCTTGAATAAATGCAATTTACCTTTTCAGTAGTCAATGGCACTCATTTCATTAGCTTCCATCTCTTTTCTTGCAAAAATAGGGTTTGTTAGGGTTTGCGTTTCATTTCAGTTTTCATTCTCTTTCTGCAAGTAGAATAGCGCTTGTAAAGTTAGCTTTCTTCCATCACAGTAAAAGATTCTTCTGAGAACTCATAGAAGTTGGCTTAAGCTCCTAGCAAACTTGCACTAGCTAATCAAGTGACAGCCTGCAATAAGAGCTAGTACTTGTGCATACAACACCGTTGCTTCCAAGTTTGTTACGAACTACCAGGTTGATAAAAAGTAAAGAAGGAAGCCCCAGGAGTTGTAGCATTATTGCTGCAATACTGGAGCCCACCACACCCATTTCCTTATATGGTGATGAATGTAGATATCCAGGAAGTTGTGGGACTTTGGTTACAGGAATGGTGGATGCCTATGAAGTTTGATGCAGGAACGAGCACATGCACAGAAAGCTTTGTTGTGTAAAAGTAGAAGGATGCCGCCAAGCGAGCTGTGCACATTTTGGTTGCACAAAAGAAGGAGGAGGCTACTATGACAATTGTAGAGAAGGCTCGCATGGAGAAGGAGCGCGCTGACAAAGAATAGGTAAAAAGTGAATAGAAGGACACAGAGGACAGCGAGAAGTCTGCTTCCCACCACGCTGATGAGAAAGCACTATCAGGGAAAGGAGGAGGTGGCGGTGAGGAGCAAACCACTCCATTCATCTTGAAGAAGCACGTGCAAGAGAAACAAGGTGGACAATGAAAGAAACAAGAGTATGATAAGCAGATGCATGTTGATCCCATGATGTTGACAGAGGCTGATCTCGATGATAGCGATGACAAAATCTAGGACACAATGATGGAGGTGTTGCAACAATTCAAGCAACAATACATGCAAACACTCGAGAGCATCCAAAAGGATCTGTGCGAGCTACAGATCCAAGGAAACAAAATTCAAGCAGATGTCGGGAAGGCGAACAATGAGCAAGCAAGCATGACAGAGGGAAAGTGTGTAGTATCAGAGATCGACTGGCCTCAAGACATCAGAGTCTTTCCTTTGCCTGAAGGGTCAGTCTGCGTGGAGTTGGATGAGCATCGAGCATTGCTTCACAAAGTAAAAGATATGGATTCCCTTCATGCACTACATCAAGGGGTTACTGATGAGATACAAATTAGAGAACAACGTGCACTCACTGCCATCAGTGAGTTCAAAGTCAACAATCAATAACTATTCGTAGAAAAGACACAGGCCCTAAAGGAGCAGGTGGAGTTTTGCACACAACTTTAGAACCTGGTGATCTGTTTTTGTATGATTAGTTTTGATGTGCTAATAACAATTACATATTTATAAATATGTGCTTTCTTATTGCTTCTTGTGTTGAGGTTTCCTTAGTTGTTTGTGCATACAGTCAAGTAAATTTCCTTAAGTTTTAACATGAAATTCATGAACAAATAGCTTCAAAGAAAATACTGAACAACATATATTCAAAGTACAACAAACCATCAAAGAGACACTTTAACACAATGTTTTGATGAAGGAGTTCACCCCTCCTGGGCTACATATTGTTGGTCCAACTTCCATGGCCTGGGCCTCTCTATTAGCTCAATGTGGCAAAAGTTATGTTTTCAAAGCTCTATGACTCTTGATACCTGCACCTATGTATTCAGAATGTCGAAATTAGCTAAGAACACCTCTTTTTGAGCTCAATTTGGTCGAAAATTGACTTCTCTAGAGCCCAATCAGTGTTTTCCTACATTTTCTCCTCTAATTCTGAGACATCTCCAGTTAGCGCTGCTAAATTTGGTGGTAGGCCCGAATTTTGGGGCATCGCCAAATTCACTACCAGGTTAAATTGAGGGTTAACTGCACTTAATTAATTGTTAATCATGGTTTAGCGCTAACATAATTTGTGATTAGCGCAACTGTAGTATTAAATTCAGGCGGCCTTTGTTGGCCTGGTCACATGCGATAACCATCGCATTAATGATTAGAACAAAACCATCAGATGAATAACCGTTGGTAGTTGGGGTTTTGTATTCACATGCGAAGTTGCAGAGTGTTGTGGCTAGCTGAACCGCCAGGTCTAATGCAAACAATTTGTGGTTTTTGCAATTGCGTTCACATGGGAACCATAAGAGCGATCGTTTGGATAGCCGTCATGCTAACACAAATTGTTGCGGTTTATTTATATGGTGTTCACATGTGGGGGAGGGATGGTCTGTGGGCTATCCCTCCCCTAATCGCCAACCTCCAAACCTTTACACTTCAAATATAAACCATGAATACATTGGTTAAGAGACACGGTGTAGGGGAGATGGTTAAGGCTTGAGGTTTGTATATGGTAGGCCATAGGTTCCACCCCGACTTCCGCCAATAATTTTTTCTCCAATATTTAGAAAACCATCTCGACCCTTGGGAGGTGCCAAGTGGTGGCCTCTAGGCTTGCCACATGGCATTCTTCCATTGGTCCAGAAATGCACCAATAAGAACGTGCCAACAAATCACCTGTACTATCCAACCAGATAATGCCACTTGTCAAACCTTGATTTTCCATTGACCAATGTTGACCATGCCTAGTCAGCTACGACATTAGTAGTACAGACTGCTGATTGTGCAGTGACTGGGCATTTTTTTTGCGAATTTCATATGTTTAGGAAAGCGATCAAAACATAATAACTTTCTCATACAAACTCAATTTTCAACAAAACGAGTTGCATTAGGATCGTTTTTCTGAGACAAACGTGGTAGTTCAGGGCTCAAGCCATTCTCAGAATTTTGATTTTTGAGCTAAATACTGAGCACCTAATCATTCCTCCCCACTAGAAGCCTTTTGGACCCCAAAAGATACTATCAATTGTTTAGTAGGCGAGCGTACAACTCCCTCATCTTCTCAGTCCACAACTAATTGGCTTGAGAAGGCTTTTGTACCTTGAGTCCCACACTAAGGTATTCAACATCCCCTCTCTTTGAAGTTCTGGTTCTTTTGTCAAGTATGAGATCTTGCTGAAGATCATCTATATATTCTAGTGAGAAAGCATCTATTGGCGGCAGCTGAATATGCTCTTCTTGATCATCAATCAAAGGAGGCTCAAACAATCTCAAATTCTCAACATTAACAACAAAGTATATTTTCATATAAGGAGGCAAATCAAGCTTAAATGCATTGTTACCAATCTTTTCCAGAATTTTAAAAAGACCATAATAGATTGGTTTAAGATTTTTATCTTCCCCTTGAAGTCTCTCTTTGCTAATATATAACCAAACGTCGTCGCCAACTTGAAATTTGTGATCAACTAGGTGTTTGTCATGCCTTGCCTTGTCGCTGCTTTGACTTTTCTCAAGCTGTTCATGCACTATATGATGCATCAACTAAATTTTCTCTATGAATTTCCTTTCCTTATTGATGTCACTGTGACCTTTGATGGCGACATATTTCTCAAAGATGAAGTCCAATGGCGATCTTGGAAAGTACCCATAACATGTCTCAAATGGCAATTTGTTTGTGGAAGAATGCTTTGCCCTGTTGTATGCATGCTATATGTAATGCAACCATTCATCCCACAACTTGGGATGTTTGCTGCAATATCCTCTAAGAAGATGAATAATTGTTCTATTGACCACCTCGGTTTGTCCATCTGTTTGTGGATGAAAGGCTATACTCTTCTTTAACTTTGTGTCCATCATTTCACACAAATTTGACCAAAAATTCCCAACAAATTGAGAATCTCGATCACTTACAATAGAAGTAGGAAGACCAAAATGAACCCAAATGTTTTGGAAGAAGAGATGATCTGTTTGTTCAGCTGTAATTTTCTTTTTTTACATGGTGTTAGTATGCACATCTTGATGAACCTGTCTACAACTACATACAGGTAATCATGACCTTTCCTAGAGAATGGAAGACCTCCTACAAAATCCATTGAGATACTCTCCCATGGACATGAAGGTACCGGAAGTGGAGTTTATAAACCAACTTTCCTATTGATAGGCTTACTTGTAGCACATAACAAACATCCTCTTATGAAATGAGAAACATTATCCAACATGCGTGGCCAATAACAATACCTTTGAAGATTCGCTACTGTCTTGCCTACACCAAAGTGTCCAACAATCAATGAAGTATGCACCTCCCTTATGATACAACAAACTTTTATGTACATGATAATCCAACTCTTCAATTTGGTTTCCTTGACTCAAGATTGCATATACTTCTTGAAAGCCACTGTCGTTTGCATATTGTTCTATGTAACTTTCAGACAAAACATAATTATGCTTGAGTGTAACAGATGAATTTACAATAGGCCTTGAAAGCGTATCAACTACCTTATTGTAGATTACCTTTTTATACGTGATAACCAAATGAAATTGTTGTAGAAAATCCATCCATCTTAAATGTCGTGACTGCTGCAACTTTGACTGTGACTGTAAACACTACAATGGTTTATGGTTGGCATGGATGATGCTCTCCTTCCCCATCAAATAGTGCTTCCATTTCTTAACACTTTGTATCAAAGCATAAAGTTCTTTGTCATATGCAGGATACTTAGTTACAAATCCATTAAAGATTTCAGAATGAAATGAAATGGGCTTACCATGCTGCAATAGAACTGCTCCCATGGCATAATTGCTTGCGTCCATTTGAATCTTGAATGGTTGTCTAAGATCCAGAAGTGTCAATACCGGTGCTGAACTTATCTTTTTCTTCAAAGCATCAAATTATTTCTGCTATACATCTCCCCAATGGAGGACTTTCTTGACACTTATCAATGCATGTAATGGAGTTGCAATGGAAGAAAAATTAGCAATAAACTTTCTCCAATATTGTGTTGCCCCTAAAAATCTTCTTACCTCTGTAACTGTATTGGGCTTGGGCCAATTCAGAATGACCTCAACCTTAGAGGGGTCTATCTTCAGCTCACCTTGTCCAACAATGTGTCCCAAATACACTACAGAAGTCTTGCCAAATTACACTTCAACATCTTTAAAAACAATTTTTTTTCTCAAGACATCAAGTACTTTGTTTACATCCATGACATGTTTATCTCTTGACTTGCTGAATATGAGGATATCATCTAAGTAGACAATGGAAAAATCATCTAGAAATGGTCTCAATACATCATTCATTACCCTCATGAAAGTAGCTAGAGCATTTGTAAGACCGAAAGGCATAAGAAGCCACTCAAACAATCCTTGTTTAGTTTTAAATGCAGTTTTCCAAATGTCTTCTCCAGCTATCCTAACTTGATGATAACCACTTCGTAAGTTTAACTTGGTGAAATACTTTCCATACTTCAACTGATCAAGAAAATCATCAATTCTTGGGAGTGGATAACAATTCTTTACCATGGTTTTGTTTAGTGCACAAAAATCCACACACATGCGCCAAGTTCCATCCTTCTTTGGCACCAAGACAATGGGCGAATCACATGGTGAAGTAGATGGGCGTATGATACCCTTTCTCAGCAATTCTTGAATTTTCTTTTTGATTTCCAAGCTCTCCATAATAGACATGTGATACATGCCAATGTTCGGAAGTGGAACATCCTGTTGCAATTGAATCTCATGTTGAATTCCCCTCTTGGGAGTTAACCCCTTTGGTTCTTGAAACATCTCGCCATGTTTGCTTACCACATCAAACAAATCAGATTTCAATTTATTATCACAACCTTCAAAAGATTCATAATCAATATCATTCTTTTTCTTGATCATGAGAAGCACAAATTTTTTACTTTCATTTACAAGTCTCTTCATCTTCCCTGCATTAACCGAAGAAATGTTCACCTTTTTGCGATGGGCTCTCACAATCTACTCCAACCCATTCTTAAGCAATATGTATTTGTTGTCATGGCGACAAAATATTGCTTTTCTATCATACAAATAAGAACTACCCAAAATGATTCCTGAGATGCCAAGTGGAGCTACATCTAACTCAACTTCATCAATGAACTTTTTAGTAATGGCAAACTTGAATAAATACTTCCTTGTAACCTGTAAATTTGCATTGTTAACTATCCAACCCAATGGATATGGCTTATGATGAGGTACAACTTCAAGGTTTAGTTTTTTAACCAAGTCTTCTGAAATCAAGTTTGATTGTGCCCCACTATCAAATAATGCATCAATATTTGTATGATTTGAAATCACTCTAACATGAAACAACTCTATTCTTGACTCTTCATTTGGAGTGTTGTTTTGACTATGTGATGAACTAGTGCTTGCAACAATTTATTTTCCTTTTGTAACCATGGCTGAAATCTTGGTCTCATCACCAAAATCTGAACCAAGGTCATGTTGTGTGGTAGCGATCATCTTTTGTTTTCCTTTATTGTTTTGTTTCTTAGGCCTTCATTCGTGATGCAATTTCCAACACTGGGCTTCATCATGCCTCTCTTTGGAGCAGTGTTTGCATATGATTTTATCCCCTTCTTTCTTCACACTTGCATTCTTCTTTCCATTCCATTTTCCACCCTTCTCTCTCTCCTTACCTTTAAATGGATTCCTCTTACTACCCTCTTCCTGAATGTTCTTTCCTCTAGATTCAAGGTGCGTGGCTTGCACATATACCTCATCTAAATTGTTTGGATTGAACATAAGAATAGTATGTTTCAGATAGGAATGTAAACCCCCAATATATTTCAGCAGTGCATCTTGGGAGTTCAAATTCACTCCTAAAACAAAGCCCTTTTCATAAACTCCTGTGTATAATCTTGGACTATTTGGCCTTTAAGCTACCTAAAATTATGCCAACTCATAATGGCTTTTTGCATATAGGCTAAAGGATAAAACTGTCTTTTAATTGCAGAAACAATATCAACCCAAGTGATGGATATATTACCATGGATTCTCATTTCCTCTTGAGTCTTTACTACCCACCAAACTAGTGCAGCTCCTTCTAGCCTCAATGAATCCAACTGTATCTTTGTGTCATCTTCTTGAAGGTTCTAAATTCTGCAGTATACCTCCAACTGTCAAATCCAATTGTCCAACTTTTCTGCATTCACCTCTCCATTTTACATGGGAAGTTCAAATTTTATGTCCAATTTCAGTAATGGAGTCTTTCCTTTTGGGGTTTTTGAATGAATATGAGCAGTTTTAGTGGTGGTAGTGGAAGATGATACTATGTGAGATGATGGAGATTATGAGGAAGATGATGAGGATGGTGGATATGGAGGTGGCTTTCCACCATTCCCTTTGGAATCCTTCTTCTCATATTTTTTGTCCTCTGAGCTTACTTCTCCATGTGGAGGTTTGGAACTTTCTCCAACATTCTAGTGTTCCTCTCTTCATAGAGGACTTTAACCATCTCAGTCAAAGTATAGAAATATTTCTTGAATTCTTCCTCTTCTAAAGAAGGACCTTCATGCTCTCTTTCTCTAGACATAATGGCTATGGATTCAAGCTCAGAAATTGGTACTACTTATACCTCTTCATTCTTAGTTGAAGGAAAAACTTGAGGTGTTTCAAGTGCAACTGTAATTGGAACTTTGGGTGGTGGAGAATGTGTCCTCGTGGCTCTCCTTCTTCTGGGAATTACCTCACGAGTTGCAACCAATAGCTTCCCTTCTCATTTCTGCAACTTTAACCTTGTAAGGATCACAATTTTGCAACCATTAAAACCCTAATTGTACAAACTCAAGCAATCAAGCAATTCAACCTTTGCCTCGATACCAACTTGATCTATTTTTGTATGATTAGTTTTTCTACACAAATAACAATTACAGATTTATAAATATGTGCTTGCTTATTGATTCTTGTGCTGAGGTTTCCTTAGTTGTTTGTGCATATAATCACGTAAATTTCCTTAAGTTTTAACATGACATTCATGAAAACAAATAGCTTGAAATAAAATATTGAACATAATATATTCAAATTATAGAAAACCATCAAAGAGACACTTTAACACAATGTTTTGATGAAGGAGTTCACCCCTCCTGGGCTACATCTCCTTGGTCCAGCTTCCATGGCTTGGGCCTCTGTATTATCTCATTGTGGAAAAATTTATGTTTACAAAGCTCTATGGCTCTTGATACCTACACCAATGTGTTATGAACGTCCAAATTAGCTAAGAACACCACATTTTGAGCTCAATTTGGTCGAAAATTGACTTCTCTAGAGCGTAGTCAGCCTTTTCCTACATTTTCTCTAATTCTACAACATCTCTAGTTAGTGCCACTAAATTTGGTGGCAGGCTCGAATTTGGGGGCATTGCCGAATTCGGCGCCTGGTTAAACTGAGGGTGAACTGCACTTAATTAATTGTTAATCATGGTTTAGCACTAACATAATCTGTGATTAGCGCAATTGTAGTCTTAACTTTCAGAAATATTTGTTAGCCTGGTCACATGCGATAACCATCATATTAATTGTTAGAGTGAAACCGTCATATGACTAACCATTGGTGGTTGCTTCACATACAAAGTTGCGGAGTGTTGTGGTTTTTTGAACCACTGGGTCTAACACAAACAATTTACATTTTTTGCGATTGTGTTCACATGGGAACTACTAGAGCGATGGTTTGCATACCCATTTCGTTAACACAAATTGTTGCGGTTTGTTTATATGGTGTTCACATGAGGGGGAGGGTTGGCCCTCCCCTAATTACTAGCCTCCAAACCTTTACACTTCAAATATAAACTATAAATACATTGGTTAAGAGACACAATGTCGAGGAGACGGTTAAGGCTTGAGGTTTGTATGCGGTAGGTTGTGGGTTTGACCCCAACTTCTACCAATAAATTTTTCTCCAATATGTAGAAAGTAAACCTGACTCTTGGGAGTTTCCACATAGTGGTATCTGGGCTTTCCACGTGGCATTCTTCCATTGGTCCAGAAATGCACCAATAAGAACGCGCCAACAAATCCCATGTACTCTCCAACTAGATCATGCCACTTGTCGATCCCTGATTCATCGTTGACCAATATTGACCATGTCTAGTCACCTTCCATGTCAGCAGTATGGACTGCTAACTGGGCATTTGTTTTTGCAAATTTTCCCTGTTTAGCAAAGCAATCAGAACACAATAACTTTCTCATACGAAATCGGTTTTTGACGAAACAAGTTGCGTTAGGATCATTTTTCCGAGACAAACACGTTCGTTCAAGTTTCGAGCCTTCTGAGAGATTTTATTTTTGAGCTAAATACTAAGCACCTGATCACCTCATCACATCGATTGAGTAGGCCTGCAAATTTGTACCTAAGTTGGATATCCTTGATGATGCAGAGGCCTTAGCCAAGGTAAGGAAATTGGTTGCCGCAATGCATGCTTTGAAGGAGAAGGTCAACAAGGTGATTTTCGACCTCAGGATGCATATAACTAAGATGAAGTTGAAGTTGCAATCGAGCACACCACCGGAGGTGTGGGAACAAAGGAATGTGACGATTAAAAAATCCACGGCTTGGCTAGATGTCGTAGTTCAAGGGTGTGAAAATCTCTTCACTCAAGCACTAGGCCTCTGGGATACATTGCAGGAGGATCCTACTCTGCAACAATTAAGTACGAAGCTTAGGGAAGCACAACAATAGTATGATAGAATCAACACGATAGTACGGACATTGGCTCCAGTCCAGTGTTTCACGCGCTTATAGGAAGGTAAAGAAAAATTGTTGCACATTCAGGAATTGTAGAAGAAGAAGTCTTTTCTTAGTGCACAACTTGAGCCCTAGACAGAGGAAGCCAACCAGTTCTCGTAGACCATTCTGGAGAAGCTAAAGGCTATGCAACAGACATAGAGGACCACGTAATTGGTAATAGAGAGAAACTGGTTCAGGAGGTGTAGAAAGTAGTGGAAGAGTGTACAATTGAGTTATAAGCATTGGCCAAGGTGTTGGCTTAGTGGGTCTTGACCCAGGTTTAGATTTAGTTTTTCCAAACAAATCCCTACACTACTACCCCTTTCGGCATCAATCTGCGGAGGGTAGACTGAAGTCTCACTCGAAGCAGTATGGGGGGATGCTGGAACCAATTTTCCGCACCCAAAGATTAGTGTAATGTCGTTTTATTTCCTAAACCTTCCTTCGTGCAGATTGATAAGCCTTTAGGGCTTATCGATATAACTTCCCATAATCAGATTCTAAATCTCTACGAATGTTCACGACTGTCTTTCACAAACCCCAAATAGTTGAATCAACCACTTACGTGCCTTTGTCATTACCCGTAACCTCGTATTTACCCAAATCGGTTTAATCGTTCGATAACTTTAACATGCAACAAGATATTCTTCGAGTAAACAATTATTATTACCTGCATTCATCTGAAAATATAAATAATGTAAAATCGTGCATCGATACAGTATTAATTCATAAACCCATCATTCATCATAACATAATAGAGCATTCATTCATAACAGAGGGAAATGGATAAACATAGGAATTTTTGGAATAATATCTTTATTAATACTTCAGTTCTGCTTACAGACTCAAGACCTCCTTGCACACTCAGCTGCAGACTCTACTCTAGGCCTCTGCGCACACAACTATAGAGCCTCTCTTCCTACTGACCTATTACATTCAAATTCCTCATCACTTACCTACCTTAGACTCTCTAAGACTCTCTTACTTATACAATCTCAAGGTCCGCGGACCATGGGTAGGTCTATACAAGCCGACACAACTTACATAAAAGAAGGGTAAAACCTTTTATGACACTTTACTATCTACATGCTCCATGACCACAACTTGCAAAGACTTTACTTTCTTTACAACAAAACTTGGGTTTTTTCCCCAAAACTTGGGCTTTTGCCCCAACTTTGACCCTAGGGGACCCTGTCCCAACAGTCCCCCAACACAGATATTGTGACTCGCCCTCGAGTCACTCTGTTGGCACAAAGATCTCAATGTAGAGACCTCCCAACTCTAATTGTGCCACTGCTACCTCAGTTGCACTCTGCATGGCTGCCTGCTTGATTTGCTCCACCAACTTCTTTGTTGCTACTCCCATGCTGTCTTCCTTGATTTTATGCTGCGTTCTATGTAGGATTTCCAACTTCTCCTCAATGTTGGCAGAGATAATGTAGGCCTCATCCAACCAAGGCCCTAATTTCGCCTTGAGGACCACCTCTTTCCTCTATGCTACTTCCACCTATTCAAGCAATTGTTTTGCCTCATGCAACTTGGCCAATCTTTGTGCTATAGCGATGGTGCACACCGTCGCTATCGCTTCATTTCACTGGCTCCAACGTGGTGACACCAAATTCTTTGTAGAAGACCCTTTGCATGAAGGTGTCATTCGCAAGGTGGGGGAACTGCTCATGGTCTGCCAAATCCCAGTCTTTGAGCTTTAAGTGTGGGATCCATGCCAGGCGCAGACCTTCAAAGGTGATGTTCTCCAGCAATAGGGGTGTGTGAAGGAGGAACTATCCCACATCTGGGTCCTTTGGGACCTTCACCTTGCCCTTGCATGGAGGGATATACTCTGATAGCTTAGAAATAGGGTCCACCCCATCAATGTCGATATCTTCCGCACCCTCCTCAGCCTCCAAATCTACTACCTTCCCCTTCTCCTTCATGCTCTACTTTTCTTTCCTCTAGGCGTAGGTAGCTGCATGGTTCCTCAGTGACTCACGCACTAGCACTGACTTATTTTACTTGTCTTTATTTGGTTTGGGACCTCACTCACCAGCATAGGCTTTGGCCTAGGTGACCTCGGCGCAATAGGCACTGCAACTGAAACCTCCATACTCATCACTTCTGGAGTAGCTCCCTCAGAGGCGATAACACTCCCAATACTAGTGGTCTCTACTAGTGTGGACATTATGTTGTGGATAAACTGTTAGGTGTCTGCAGGTAACTTCTCAAATAGATAAGTAATGACCAAATCCACATAAAACTGAGGATTCATATACACTTGACAACTCAACACAAAAATTCTCAGAATTCAAAGTGTTTCTTGTTGGATGACCATGCATAATTTATAGGCGATTTCAAATTCAAATTCGACCATTCCCCCCAAAATCCATCCATAAATGCTAGATTGGTGGATATTTCCAAAGATTTCACTCTTAAACTCAACCTTAAATTCCTTAAATGCTAGCTACTCGCACCTCTTAAACATCTCCTAGCAATCAAATCATTAAGAGTGATGGTAACAATCACTTTATGGCTGTGTTGTGTGGTCTCCCCCCTATAGCGCAGTTCCCTTTGCGCTTCTTCTGGTACTGTGACAACTTCTTGTTTCATGCAGAGCCCCTATCATGTAGCTCTACACACTGGGCAATGTAGTTTATAGTCCTGTGCCTCCTTACAGCTGCCGAGAGTGCTAAGACTATGCTATCATCATGTAGTCATTGGGTCAGGTCCTCAGTGTATGGCTTCAATCGACTTCCATTTACCTTTCTCGAAAATGGATCTCCATTCAATTTGACAAGCTAATCTACTCCATCATCAGTAATCTCTTTGATAACATATGGCCCCAGCCACTGCATTTGAAATTTTCCTAGAAAGTTATCAAACTTGTCATCATATAATAAGACTAAATCATTTACCTTGAAGGTGCATGGTTTGATGTGCCGATCGTTCCATGCCTTTTCACATTCCTTCTGAACCTGCTGATGGAATCCAGTGAAAAATCTATCTTCCTCAAGCCATGTTATCTGTGCGAGCCTCTCTTCTAAGGCTACGCGGTCCTCCATTCCTATGAACACCGCTATGTGTAGACTAGGCACAATGTACTCCATAAGCATCACAACCTCTCCACCATAGACCAACCTAAAAGGTGTTTGACCACTAAGCTTCCTACAAGTAGTTTTGTAAGCCCACAATACTGTTTGTACGTGTACATCCCAATGATTCCTTTGCAAATTTCAAACCTTTGTTAGGGAATTTTCCAATATCTTATTAAACGCTTCAATCGTCCCATTGGCATGAGGATGATATGGCATACTCTTCTGATGATAAACTTGGAATTCTTTTGTTAGCACGTTGATCGTTTCATTTAGGAAATGCGTACCATGATCACTCACCAAAATCTTCGGGCAACCAAACCTGGTGAGTACATATTCAAATAATAACTTAACTGTTGTTGCCCCTGTATAGTCTGTAGAAATTTCCCACTATAGATCAATAGATTATGCAATATACTAAAGAAAAATACTATATCTTCTTCTACAATCAAACTTTGCAGAAGCTTAATCAATTTGAGCTATATCAATCAGAACACCTATAACAGAGAAGAAGAAATTACACACATGAAACACAGAAGAATACTTTGGGGAAAGCCTCAACTAAAAATCCCGATCTCTATATTATCATACAAGTGGAAATTTGTCCAGATTACACAAAGCTTTAACTCACAGGCTATCCAGCTCTCAGTACAATCCCTCTGCTACTCATAGACAATCAAAGGCTTCTCATAAACCTTCTCCTCTACCCTCTAAGCCTCCTATTTCCTTACACAGTTTCTCTTGGGGTCCAGTGCTTCCACTTGTGTGAATTCCCACCTCAGACTGCTCACTTGGCTTAGAAATAACTCCACAAACCTGAAGGAGATAATTCCTTCTACATGGATGAGATTCCTATATAGGAAAAATCCTCCAACTGATAGTACACTATCCCTTCCTCTAATCTCAACTGGGTCTCTGACGGAACTGACATGCATGAGTTATTTATGAGAGAATATTCAGTTATCTGAAGTGCAGCAGTTACATGCATGCATGCATTAACTAACTGAACTCACAATTAATTCAACAAACTATTTGAACTAATCTAACTGGAATTAACTCAGTTAACTGAGCTAACTAATTACAACTCAAATTACAACTCATCCTTATCTCTTTAACTAAGGGATAAATTCCTCAATTAATAGAGAAACTATTGCATGTCCCCACATAGACTTCATGTTTGATTTTCTACAACTAATTAACTCAAGATGAATTAATTAATTATTTCACAAACAGCTGCTAAGATCAAATTTGAATTTTACTTCTCAATTTTAGTTCAGGGACTAATTAAAATTGGAATCTAACCCAAAATGCTATTTTTAGCACTTCCATTTTTCATTCTTTGTTGCTATGTCCTACATTGGTACCCGAACTGCTATTTATAGTAGTGCTATTTTTAGCACTTCTATTTTTAGCATTTCTTGTTGCCATTTTCAACACAGTCCTTCATGGGCCGTGCCTCCACCCATATAGTCAAATACTCAGTTGCAGTGATGATATATTGCACACCCGTCTTCTTTCCTGGAGGTTGAATTGCTCCTACAAAATCAATTGCCCATTTCTCAAATGGATGTAAAGATACATGCAGATTCAAAGGTAGCTCATCCCTCCATGATGACCTTTTGGTTCTCTCACATGCATCGTACGCCCTACAATATGATTTGGAATCCTTATGCAATGTTGGCCACCACAACCCAGTGTGTAAAATGTTTTACGCTATTTCTTTTCCTTCATAATGGCCTCTTACAACCCCTCCAAGAGCTTCAACAAGGATACTATTTCGTTCAAAATTAGGCACATAATGTCGTAGTATCTCATTCGATCTCATCTTATACAAGTGGCTTACAATAACATAAAAATTTGTTGTGTGCACAACCAATTCCTTCTTATGTTGACTAGTGTATCCTTCTGGAGTCGTGCCCGTAGTCAGGAAGTGGATGATGTCTACAAAGTGATTATCTGCGATGCGTACTGCAAAGAGCTGCACATCAGGTATCCCTTCCTCCAAATTGGTGGGCTCCTCTCCTGTTTCAATGTGCAACAGATGGTCTGGCCTTGCATTCACTCATCCTGGCTTCACAATTACCTCGAAATCGTACCCTAAAACAATAGCAGCCATCTGCATATTCCCCCCCCCAACACAAGCTTGTTGACTAGGTTTTTTAATGTAGAATGGTCAGTATACATCTTAAAGTATTTGCCTAGTAGGTAATGTCTAAAATTTTGGAGCTCGTACACCATAGCCAACCCTTCGTGCTTTGTTGTTGAATAATTCTTTTCAGTGTTAGACAACTTCCTACTTGTAAACACGATAGGGTGATCCAATTGTCCTTCACTAGCCTGTGTCAGCACTACTCCCAACGCAATACATGAAGCATACACATGCACATGAAATTCCTTCTTCCAATCTGGGAAGACTAGGATCGGCACAGTGATCATTTTATCCTTCAATACATTGAGACTCCATTGAAATTATTCATCCCAATAGAATGTAGCATCCTTCTTTAGTAGCTTTTCCATTAGCATAGTGATCTGGGCATAACTCTTGATGAACTTCCGATAGTATCCAGTATGACCCAATGTTGCGCGCAACTGTTTAACACTTCTTGGTGCCTCCAAATTAATTATGACCATGATCTTAGTAGGGTCCACCATTAATCCTTGTTTGCATACCACGTGACCCAACAAAATTCTGAAAGGGACGCAGAACAAACATTTCTTCAAGTTCAACGTGATCTGATACCTTCGGCATGTATCCAACATCAAGCACAAACTAGCTACATGGTGCTTTACTAGTCTAAACACATTCTAATCATCAAAGTATGCCTCCAAAAATTTGTGAATTAGCTCTTTGAACGCTACGATGACTATGAACGAGAAGATTGCCAATGCTTTTTTGATCCCAAAAGCCATTATCGTATACTGAAAGCGTCCCCACTCAGTCACAAAGCTCATCTTACTCTTGTCTTTTGGTGTGATCTTTATTTGATGGTATCCAGAGAACCCATCAACGAACGAATATGCTTCCTGCCTGCCAACATTATCCAATACTTCATCTGTGAATGGAGTTGGAAAAGGATCATGAACGTAGGCATCATTGAGCTTCATGAGATCTACACAAATCATGATTTCGTCCTTTTGCTTATTTTCCTGAACTACCATTGGACTCACCTAATTAGATTCCTACATTGGTTCAATAATACCTGCTGCAAGCATCTTATCCAATGCCAGACAAACCTTTTCCCTGTATTTGGGATTAAGGCGATATGGCCTCTGTTTAACAGGCTTCACATCTAGTTTTAAAGTTATTTTCATCACTCCCAAATCGCCAATGATGCCTTTCAAGTCTGAAAATTTTGTAGGAAACAAATCCTGATATTTGTGGGGCAACTTAGAGACCTTATCTATTGTGGCATCATCCCAATAGTCCCCTATACTCGCAAACTTTGGTTCCACCTTTGTTCTAATGTTCACTTGCCTAGTTTTCAGCGTTGCGGTGATATCTGGATTCTTTATCAGTAGTCCCTCTACTTCGCGGTGGCCTTCTACCTCTGGGATATTAATGTTCCTTGGGTCCTCATCTTCTTCTTCAACAGTCACATTGTAGCACTCTAGTGCATGGCATAGCTGGGTGGTCCAATCTGGTTGAATAAAATCTAAGGGATCCTGTAGTATTCTGAAGATCACTGCCTTGACCTCCTGCAATGCTTCATCAATGCATTTGAATCCATCCTCAAAGCCAAATGTCATAAAAAATCCTTGTCTCAAAATGTCGCACTCTTCAATGCTGTGGTAGAGCTCTATTTCAAGGTACTAATTCATTGGTATTACATCTAAAGTATGAAAAAATAAATGTACCCACTCAGGTTGTGGCTCCACTCCATAAATGTCAGTCCATTTAGCTAAATGATCATGTGGATCACTTCTTCCATCATATTTATCTATTAGCTTAACTTTGGGTGACCAAACCGCAACCTCATCATTCTTCTGTATTCACGCCATCCATCAAAACTGTCTTTATGTGTACCACACCATCTTGTGGGTGTAGTGCGTAGCGCCAAATCCAAGGCTTGGAAGTAATGCTTCTCTGGCACTTCCCTTTCAAATGCATCAAAAAATTTATCTACGTCAGTTAGACCATCATATTAAGGCAAAATTATTACCTTCGATGATACACAGTGCAATGATTTAGTCATCATGTTACAACGCAGTGTAGATACTTCATGCAACCTATTCTGCCAATGCTCCAACTATTTATCTGAATCTGATGTATAGGAACTTTTGCAGTCCCATGCAATGCATCCATCAGTTGTTGGATTAACCCATTCTTGATCTCGCATTATTACTTTGTAGATCTGGTCCAGATCATCATCGCTTTCCTCATAATCATGGACTGGTTCAGT
The DNA here is from genome assembly GCA_000404065.3 of Pinus taeda. Taxonomy (NCBI): domain Eukaryota; kingdom Viridiplantae; phylum Streptophyta; class Pinopsida; order Pinales; family Pinaceae; genus Pinus; species Pinus taeda. The sequence continues at coordinate 21,378 of APFE031451614.1, read as the reverse complement.
ATAGCGTAGTCCTTCTGCAGGGTCCAAAAGTACTACTACGCAGAGCAATTTCCTTTCAAATGACATCGCCTGCTTCTTCAAATTGATTACCCCATTCATGTCAATAGCCCAATCGATCCCAAGGAGTGCGCAAAGGATATCAGGGGTGCGAACAAGGCCGAGGAGGAAGAGGACCTGTGAGAGGTCGAGGACAAGTCATTTGCTACAATTGTGGAGTGCCAGGACACTATGCATGGGAGTGTACGAGCCTGGCACGCCTATCGTGCCAAAACTGTACTTAGTTTGATCACACGACAGAAGGCTGCCCTATATTGATAGCTAAAATCAGGAGAAGAGTGTGCAACCTCAACAACCTACCCAGAACCTGTAGATGATGAGGGTTGAACCTCACAAAGAGGATCCTAATGTGAATATTGTGCTGCGAAGTGGAATGACCACTGGAAAAGATAAAGGGAAACAACCTGAAGAAAGTGCATGGGTCTACAAAGGTCCAGAAAAAGAGGTTGGGTTTGATTTGCAGCACACGAAAGAAACATTCATGGAAGCAAAGAAAAGCTTCACTAAGGCCGCTACCTTAGGAAGTGAGGATAAACTATATGAGGAAATGGACCCCTCCATGCTTACCACATTCTTAGAGACATTTCTGAAGCTGCTTCATGATAGCAAGGCTATGAGAAATGAGACCATTTGTTGGCTTAGTGGGTCCCGACCCAAGTTCAGAGTTAGTTTTTCCAAACAAATCCCTACACTACTGGCCCTTTCGGCATCAATCCATGGAGCGTGGACTAAAGTCTCACCCGAAGTAGTATGGGGGGATGCTGGAACAAAGTTTCCACACCCAAAGATTAGCGTAATGTCATTTTATGTCCTAAACCTGCCTTCATGCAGATCGATAAGCCTTTAGGGATTATCGATATAACTTCTCGTACTCAGATCCTATACCTCCGTGAATGTTCACGACTGTCTTTTGCGGACCCTAAATAGGTGAATCAACCACTTACACGCCTCTGTGATTACCCTCAATCCTGTATTTAACCAGATCAGTTCAATCTTTCAATAACTTAAACATGCAACAAGATATTCTTCACGTAAATAGTTACTATTACTTGCATTCATATGACAATATAAATCATGTAAAATCGCACATCAATACAATATTAATTCATAAACCCATTATTCATCATAACATAATAGCACATTCATTCATAACAGAGGGAAATAGATAAACACATGAATTTCTACAATAATCTCTTTATTAATACTTCCGTTATGCTTACAGACTCAAGATTTCCTTGCGTACTCAGTTGCAGGGGTCCACGCGCTCAGCTGCGGACTCTACTCTAGGCTTTTGTGCACACAGCTGCAGAGCCTCTCTTCTACTCTAAGACTTCTTTGCTTTTCTGCCTACTGACCCATTACATTCATCTTCCTCATCGCTTACCTGCCTTAGACTCTTTAAGGCTCTCTTACTTATACAATCCCATGGTCTGCAGACAATGAGTAGGTCAATACAAGCTGACACAACTTACATAAAATGAGGGTAAAACCCTTAATGACACTTTACTATATACACACTCCACGACCACAAATTGTGGAAAATTTACATTCTTTACAAAAAAAAATGGGCTTTTGCCCCAAAATTGACCCTAGGGGACCCTGTCCCAACACAAGGCATTCAGGGAAATCCACTAGAAAGTAGAACAACCAGCCAAGTGTCTTGAGGGAGAGTGACGAATTTTGTGTTGGGGGCCTATTGGGATGGGGTTCCCTGGGGTATAATGGAATTAATTAGTCATTTTTTGTATATAATTTTGTAAAAGATGTAAAGTCTCCACAATTTGTGGAAGCAGAGTGTGTAGATGAATAAGAGTCAAAGGGGTTTAGCCCCTTGTTTTAAGTAAAAGTTTTGAGTCAGTTTTGAGATTCACCCATGGTCTAAGGACCATGGCATTGTATGGAAAAGTCTATAAATAGTGAGTCTTAGCGAGAGAAAGAAGTAACTTAGATAGAGAATTAGGTTCATTGAAGAGTCTTGGGTAGGAGCTGAGGCAAGAAGGCTTTGCTTCCTGTGCTTAGGTAGAGAAAGGAAGGCTCCGCAACTAAGTGTACAGAAGCCTAGGTAGAGTCCACAGTTGAGTGCATGGAGCCCCGCAGTGGTGTGCATAGGGAATTTTGAGTATGTAATCAGTGAATTGAAGATCAATAAAGACTGTTTTTCTAAGAATTATTGAGTATTTCTGTTTATCCTTGTTAATGTTATATGCTATGGTTAAATGACATGTTTTATGAATTACTGATTAAATGCTATGTGATTGTATTGAATTTATCTTAGTAATTTATGAAATGAATGCTTAGCTACTTTCGTGAAGATTTTGGTGATTTCTCTTATGTTTTCTAACGAATTAAGTAGATCTATGCAAAATCCAATTTAGGATTTCTTTTTGATGCGTGTAAGTAGGAGAATTGACGGTTAAAGGTCCGCAAGGATCGATCTTGGGCCTTCACGAATGTTTGAAGGCTGCTTTAATTGAGTTGCAATAATGTGCCCTAGCATTTTATCTATCTACGTAAGGGCAGATCCAAGTCACTGGAAGACATCACACTAGTCTCTGGATGTAGAAACTTGTTTCTTGCATCCCCCATACTGATTTGGTTGAGACTGGAGCCTGCACTATGCCGGTTGCTGTCGAAAGGGCCAGTAATGTAGGGTTTTGTTGGTGCAACTAACTCTGAACCTAGGTCAGGACCCCCTAAGCCAATAATTTGCGACATGCCCTAACTCATTGGATCGCCGATATGCTCTTAGTGTCACTGTTGTGAAATCGTCAACATGCGATTTGCGATAGGATGACACCTTCGATTAGCCTCAATGCTATTAGGGACATCCACTTCTGATCATCAATATCCGATTGGACACATGGCAGAAGGATGCAACCTCACACTTAATATTTTCCATGCTTTCCCTTCGTCATCTAGTTTTGAGAGGCATAACTTCAACTTTCTCTAACTTTTGATCTAGAAGTCCATTCTAGGACTTTCGCATATCATAGGAAAGCTTGTTCACAACACTATCCTTTAGAGAGGGTACAATTTGGGATTTGTGTGCTTCTATGGCTTGAAAGATGGTTGTAAGCCTCTCTGCTCCTTTGCACTCTTTTTTACAGATGATGTTAGAAAAATAATATATATGATAGAGAAATGCAAGACATATAATATGTGAAAAAACACAAACACATAAAACCAGAGAGACACAAATATACATGGTTCACCTAGTTTGGGCTATGTCCACCCCAAACAGCCAGTCCTTCCTTTCTATTATCTAGAAAAATAAGGAGACACAACCTACAACTGATCCATTGTAATACCCTCTATTTTCTGATCTAAAAATGTGGCTCTTAGGCTTCTTGTCTAACTTACAAGAACCTCTCCCACTTCCAAAGCTTCTAATTTTCCCATGTCTTAATGATTAATCAATGCAGAAATAAGAAATGCTTGAAAATATGGGTGTATGCTTGTATTTGTTTTTAGCTGATTATTTGCTTTAAAATCGATCGTTTGTGTTGATATAGGAAGGTACTTAAATTGATATATAAATGCATATAACAGTAGTTAAAGCAGCAATAAAAAAAAACACATAAGGCAACAGTATAATATGGAGTTCACCCTGATATCTTGGGCTACGTCTCCTTGAGCTCTAATCAACTCGATTAGGCTCTCTGGGATTATGGAAATAGTTCTTTTACATGTGCCTAAACTTAACTCCAATGTTTTATACAGGAACATTGGGCTCAGAACATCATCTTATCCCTTGGCTCTTAGAGCTCTTCGGCTTTCTAGCTCTAGCTCTTGGCTCTGGCTATGGCTCTTACTCTGGCTATGGCTCTGACTCTGGCTATGGCTCTAGTTTTTGCTCTTAGCTCTCACTTTTGGCGCTCGCTCTGGCTCTTGGCTCTAGCTCTGGCTCTTTCTCTAGCTGTGGCTCTGAATATATTACAGTGAGTTCGGCTCTGGTTTCCCTACTTCCAGGTCTACTTACTACTTCTTTGGCTTCTCCCTTTTTCTCCTTTTACTCTCTGTCTATTCGTGGCTTAACACTAATCCGTCTCATGACTGTTCGCTTCCTCTCCTGGCTCTTCGGATTGCCTGCCTCTGTCTACTGGAATTCCATGCTCCGCGTCATCATCACTATAACGCTTCATAGAGAGGTGGCCACTTGTCTCCTTACGAGCTGAGCTAGCTCTTACTCAAATGGTTCATTACTTCAGTTACTTTGTGAAATGATTCATTTGCCAACTCAACGGTCCAATTGGACTTCAACCTTTATGTTCTAAAGCTTATTTTCTCCATCAAATTCGGTTTCCCATCGGGCGCAATCTCTACTGTTAGATTTGGGGCCTACAAATCCTATGGTTATTGCTATTATCGTGTAGTTGACTTGCTCGGACATTAGCCCGTGATGAGAGAAGTTTTATCTCTCATCCGCCGGACATGCGTCAATCAACATATGGCATCGCTGGGTCCTCTGACAAACTTGCTTATTGCCCGAAATGCCTCCGATATTCCACCAGTTTTGGAGCGCGGGACACGCCTTTGGTTTTAGTGCTTTTCCCACGGTTTCTTGGCTTTTCTTGTGACCAAGTGCTCAGGGCTTTACCATTTCGAGGGGTTTTTCCCAGCGATGTGCGCATCAAAAACAACCTCTGTTTTCTGGTTTGAGCCTCCTAACTGCCATTTTTGTGCCATGCACAGTTCCCATGGGCAAATGGTCAATGCACTTTGACCAAAGGTCCTCATTACTCTATGGTGGCTACAAATTGTCGTTGTTCAGAGGTTATTTTTGATAGGCTTCGACATCCATAAGACTTTACACTCTGGTATGAGTTTTTTTACAGAGTTCGAGTAGCTTTAAGAGAGGTTAAGGATCCAATTCGGATCATGCCTTCCCTCTAAAATAAACTTTTGGTCCACCAAAAGACTGATATACTGATCTGAGCAGTAAATGAGAGTAACAACACCCTCTTTTTTTCAGCCTCCCTACACTTGCCTTTGCATAGTGCCTCTGAGCAAAAATCTTTAACCACTTCCCTTCTTGGATGGGTTGGTCATTTTAGGAAGAACTTTTTTCCTCCATGACTTCATGCAAAACTTCTGCTATGAATTTTACAGAAGGTAGTTTGAACTTCTTTGCCTTGATCCTTGATCCAAGGTAGCTCAAACAAATGTGAAGTACATCTGCTACACAAAACTTTCATTTGTACCTATTTGAAAAGCTGCCAACAACAACTGTTAACAACAGCAGGCATATAGACAACAACTACATGGACTAACTTTTGCTTCAACAAATAAATAGATTTCACATCTTGTGAACCCTTCCATGTCTTATATCTACATACAAATGATTGACTATATAACAAGCTAATAAAACATGCCTTTACAACAAATGACCCTTCAAGTCAAGCATATAGGAAAAAGACCTTTAGGACTCTTTTCCAAAAGATGAAACGCTTCATCCTTGTCTCTATTTTAGAAACCAAGTTAACTTCTCCCAAGCCAGCATCACATGCATCTCATGCTCAGGCATGCATTCCATCTTTCAACTTTCGCTTAAGTACACTGTACTTCTGAAGCTGAAATGAACATACTGTTGCAGCAATAAAGTGAGTTTTCTACTCAACTTCTTTCTATTTACCATTTGGTAAGATCTTGGAACTTGCATTTATTCTACAAAGAAATCCAAACAAATGCATCACTAGACATGCAACCTTAATTGGATAAGAATTCTAACCATTTCTTACCAATCCATTTCAAAGGTCCCTCCTTTGTTTGCACATCAGCATCAATATGTGAATCATCCTAAACCACATCAATCATGGAATATTTATTTCCGTCCCTGTCATTTTCTTTTTCCACCTTCTCCTTCAGCTTTGGTGGAAGTAGTGCTGGATTCAAAGTCCAACACCTTTCAGTAAGATGCCCTTGCTTATGGCAGTAAGTGCAACACACGTGCATCCTTTTGACAGCATGATTTGCCTTGTTCTGTGGACCTGTGGCTGCTTGCTTCTTTTCCTTCAGAAGTTTCCTGTATGTGGCCATCCTCTTCCAACATCTAGAAACATAATGGTTATTCAAACCACAAAAGGAACATGCAATTCTTTTTCCATGCTTTACAAAATCAAAAGGAAGGTGTTTAGAACTAGATTTATACCTGCCTCTTTCACCTTTATTTCCTTCATGAGGAGGTGAAGCAAATGAAGAAGTGGCTCCCTTTGGAATACCATCACTTTCTTCAAGGCTACCAGAGTTTCCACAACTCTCTAGTTCAAGTGTATGCTTCTAAACATCTACATCATGTGAATGATGTTTCGAGCTATTGCATTCCTCTTGAATACAATCCTCACACTTTTGAGGTAGAGGACCTAAAACTTCTTTTTGGAACTATTTCAATGGCCTTCATGGTAGCTTTGGAACTCTCTCCATAATACTGTCCATAGCCAAGACCCAAATACTTAGGCCTTTCCTCAACCATTATTGGCTCAACAATACCTTGTGCATGTTTGCCCAATCCTTTTCCTTCATAACCCATCTTGGACATTAGCTTGGAACCTATGCCTCTGGTATGTTTTACAAAAGAACCAATATAAGCATTCTTAGAAAAATTTGAAGACAAACAGGAATGGTTTACCTCTTCTTCAAGCTGATACTTGGCCAAGGCTTCTTTGGCAAAAAAGAGTTGTGACTCCAACTCATGCATCCTTTTTCAAGTTCATACTTGCAATAGGAAGTTGCCTCTCCATTTCCTGCAATTTGTTTGAAATCATTTGCTTCTCTTCCTCCATGGAATTCAATTGCTCTCTAAGTATGCTGCTCTTCCTTCCATCCTCATACATTTCTCTCACCATATCCATCATGGTGGACAAGTCTTGCTTCATGTCTCCATTAAAGGAACTTCGGGAGCAAGAAGAATTTGAGAACTCACTTGTAGAAGTTGTCATTTTCAAAACGCATAAAAGAACTTCAAACAAGATTATTAAAGAACTTAATCAAGCAACCTTTTGTGACAAACCTCTTGTGCTTCAAGGGTTGCTTTGAGGTCCTTTGGGATATAAGAATGCCTTCATCCCTTCTTCCTTCTTGTCCTTCCTGGACTGAGCTATCAATATCTTTCCCTTCACCTCTGCAAACTCAAACAATAGTCAGTCTGCAACCAAACATACAATCGATGAGGCAATCAATCCTTGATTGTCCAAACACCTTTCAGACAAGCAATCTTTGCCCTGTCAATCAAGCATTCTGTTACAACCTTCTTTGAAGGTGGGGTTAATCAACCTTGAGCTCTGATACCACCTGATCTGAAACACAGCTCTCGCTTCTGGCGCTTGCTTTGGCTCTTGCTCTGGTTGTGGCTCTGACTCTATTACAGTGAGCTCAGCTCTAGTTTCCCTGCTTCCAGGTCTACTTACTGCTTCTTTGGCTACTCTCTTTTTCTCCTTTTTCTCTCTGTTTGTTTGTGGCTTAATGCCAATCCATATCATGACTGTTCACTTCCTCTCCCGGCTCTTGGGATCACCTGCCTATGTCTATTAGAGTTCCCTGCTCCACTTCATCATCACTGTAACGCTTCACAGAGAGGTGGCCACTTGTCTCCTTACGAGCTGAGCTAGCTCTTCCTCAAATAGTTCGTTACTTCGGTTACTCTGTGAAATGATTCGTCCTCCAAATGAGCGGTCTAATCGAACTTCAACCTTTATGTGCCGAAGCTTATTTTCTTCGTCGAATCCAGTTTCCCATCGAGCGCAATCTCCACCGTTAGATCTGGGGCCTCGAGATCCTATGGTTATTGCTCTTATTGTACGGTTGACTTGCTCGAACGTTAGCCCGTGATGAGAGCGGTTTTCTCTCTCATCCTTCGGACATGCATCAATAAACATATGGCATCGCTGGGTCCTCTGACAAACCCGCTTACTGCCCGAAACGCCTCTGATATTCTGCTGGTTCTGGAGAGCAGGACCCACCTTTGATTTTAGTGCTTTTCCCATGGTTTCTTGGCTTTCCTTGTGACTGAGTGCTCGGGGCTTTGCCCAGTGATGCGCGATTAGTGCTGTGTGCATCAGAAACAGCCTCCGTTTTCTGGTCTGAGCCTCATAACTGCCATTTTTGTGCCATGCATAGTCCCCATGGGCCAACGGTCAATGCACTTTGACCAAAGGTCCTCGTTGCTTTGTGCTGGCTACAAATTATCGTTGTTCAGAGGTTATTTCTAATAGGCTTCGACATCCATAAGACTTTAAACTCTGGTATGAGTTTTTTATAGAGTTTGGGTAGCTTTAAGAGAGTTTGAGGATCCAATTCGGATCATTTTCTCTCACAGTCTCACTCATCTATTTCTCGCTCTGAGAATACACATATATTGAACAGCCTCAGTACAGTACCCTCATACAAAAAGAGAGGTTGCCTTCTAGGGAAAAAAACCCTAAACTAAACATAAATTCTATCATCAGATCATCTGCTTAATGAACGGCCCAGATTGACTAGAAATTACTATACTTTTTCAAGGCAATTTTACATCTGTTTTTAGCTTCGAGGGAACTGCCCCCTAAACCCCTGTCGGGGGACCATTGGCCCCCAGACCCCCTAGTCGGGGGGGATGTCCCCCCTGAATCCCTGCGAGGGGGACAAGTCCCCCCTGCACCCCCCCCGCATGGAGGGGTGTACAATCTTCCTGGGGTATGCATTCAGTTGAAACAAAGACCTCTAAATTAGGATGATAATCATGCACCACACCCAATAGCTGGAACACTTTTTGCAGAAGGTGACAAATTTGGCTCCTACTAGGGATAGTGCCTTGCTAGCAAGGTGTTGAGAACTTGTGTACTAGTATCCTTCTATCTATTGGCCATGGAGTCATTTTATTCATGTAAAAATATAAAAACAAAAATATAAAGAACTGAAAGCATTTTTGATATTTTACAGTGGCTCATCAGTATGTACAATGGATGAGAACTGAACCTCTTAATGCTAGAAATAAAGCTTGAGGAATTTCCCATTTACAGGGAACTCAAGCATTTCACCCTCCAAGTTCTCCAGCACAAAACTATTGTTTCCTTTAGTCTCAACAACCTTGAAGGGTCCAAACCATAAGGGATCAAATTCACCATGTTTCCCTTTGCCTTCTCTTCTAACATCCCACCTCAGGACTAGATCTCATGGTTGGAGAGGCCTGTCCCTAGATTTATTATCAAATAGCGACTTCCTTTTTTGCTGGTAGTTTTCTAACTTATGATTTACCTATTATATGGTATCCTGGAGCTCTACTAATTGATTTATCCTTCCAACCAGGGAGTTGGGTTCTTCTTTTTCATCTTGTAGCGTATTAACAACTAGCATAGCAAGATGAATAAGGAATACAACTGCTCTTCCATAGACAACCTCGAAAGGTGATTTACCCCTAGATCTTTTTGGAGTGAATCTATTTTCCCATAGTGCAAATTTTAGTTGAGAATCCCAGTTTAACTAGCTTTCTACAATTGTCGTCTTCAGGATTCTCACCATTGTTTTGTTGGAAGACTCAACCAACCCATTTCCTTGAGGATAGTAGGTAGTGAAGTGGCCAACTATGATGTTAAATTTCTGCCAAAAGGTGCTAAAATTTCCAGACTTAAAATCCTAGCCGTTATCAGTCACAATCTTCACAGGACATCCAAACTTGGCCACCAAAAATTTCATTACCACAATGTCAGTTGCATTCCTGGCTGGGACTGATTATACCCACTTGGCGAAATAGTTTGTGGTAGTGAGGATCCACTTGTGTTGGCCACTGGAGGGAGGATGTATCTCTTCGATGAAGTCTAGTCCCCATTTCTTGAATGGTTGTTCTACACAAATAGGGATCAAGGGGAGTGGAGCTAATTTTTCCTTTTTGAAAAACAGTTGACAATGTTGATAAGACATAGCATAAGAATGAACATCTCTGAATAGTTTGGGCCAATAGAACCCTACTTTCAATATCTTATGCATAGTGCTTTTCTATTTGTAGTGCCTCCCCAGAAACACCGCTATGGAACTCATCCATCACTCTTTGAGTTTCTATCTCAACCAAACATAGCAATATAATTGCCACCAGGTCTTGCGAGTATAGTTTCCCATTGGATATAACGAAATTATGGGCTTGAGCCTTTAATGCTATGTTCTTGGATTTTTCCACTTTGCTGGGAACCTCAAAAATAAGAGATATTGGATGACATTCTGATACCAGGTAGAGGTTTCATATTTGATATGAATATTTTCGACTAAAGTCTTGATCATGGGATGTGTCCCCTCTTCATCTTCTCCCATTAAGAGATTGATCCCCAAGGCCTCGCAGTTAGACTCCGACATGATTTTGGCCAACCCTTTTCCTTTAATGAGTTTAGTTTGCTTTAGCTCCATGTCATACTCTTGGATTTTTGCAATCCACTTACCCCTTTTACCATCACTTTCCCCTTGTACCAAGATGTCCCTAACAACTATTTTTGGGACATAAGCCATGATGTTTGAGTGTAAAACATAAACTCCGAAAGCCGTCAGGGCTTTCACTACAATATATGCCTATTTTTCCTATATATTATATTTCAGTTCAACATCCCACATCACCTGGCTGAAGAAAGCTATAGGCTTCTCATGGTCTTTCTTATTTTTTTTGTAGTAAAACAACGACTAGAGTATGGGGGGAGGCAAAAAAAAGATGTAAAATGGCCTTGAATAGTCTGGGCTGACTAGCACTGGAGCCTTTGAAAAAGTTGTCTTGATTCTAGAGAATGATTCTCAGGAATCTAGGCTTCACTTCACTTCATTCTCCTTCTTCAACATCTCTATAGTGAATTTGACTATTTCTACATAGTTAGGCACAAATTTTGCTCAGGAAATTAATCCTCCCTAAGAAGACTTGGACCTCCTTTTTATTTCTTGGTAGTGAAATATGACTGATGGCCTCCACTCACTTAGGATCGATCTTTACCCCTTCCTGTGCTACGATGTGCCCCAACAACTTGTCTTCACTCAAAGTGAACTGGGATTTCTTGGGATTTAGAGACATCCCATACTTCCAACATTTCTCAAAGGTGAGTTTTAGATGTTCAATGTGCTCCTCATCTGTTTTGGAGAAAACAATGATATCATCCAGATAAACCACCACAAATTTGTCCTCCTCTCCCACAAATGCTATGTCCATTTCCCTCTGGAAAGTTGCTCCTGCATTTATAAGGCCAAATGACATCCTTACGTACATGAAAGTCCCCCAAGTTTTAGTGAATGTAATCTTATTCTGATCATCAGGATACACCATTATCTAATTATACCCTAAAAAATTGTCATCATAAACATCCGAGTAGAGCTAACTACCTTCTGTAAAATATGATCCATTTTAGGAAATGGGTCATTGTCCTTCAAAGAAGCTCTGTTGAGGTTCCTCAAATCTACGCACAATCTTATTTCTTCATTCTTCTTTCGAATAGGAACTATATTTTTAATCCATTCTAAGTACCTTAGAGGTACAATGCTTTTAGCCTAAAGTAGCTTCTTCACTTCCTTCTCAATGGATGGGAGTAGGAGGGGATTGATCTGTTTGAGTTTTTGCTTACAAGGATTCACATCATTCTTTAAAGGAATATTATTTTGAATAACATTTACATCAAAATTTTTCAATCATCATAAGACCAAGAAAAAACATCTTTATAGGATTTTAAGATATTTAAGTACCTTTGTTTGTATTGATGAGGGATCCCTTTTGACAACTTAATCATCCAGGGTTCATCCTCTGAGCCTATGTTGCAATCCTCCACCTGTTCATCAACTTCTTGTTCAATAGGTTTAGAAGCCACATCGTTGGCTTTGAATATCCTCTTCAAAGGAACTAGACCCTGTAGAATGGAATTTCACTTTAGCTACAAAAATCTATGTCCTATGATAGTTTCCTCCCAGGAAGTTGGCTTTTCTTCTATCACTTCATCTTCTTCTTGGTTAATCACAGAGTTTGAGAATTCCCCAATGAATTCCATGAAGCACTTGATTTTCTCATCAACCTTAAACACTTACCAGTGATTCACATTGTCAGGCACTGAGGGTCTGTACCTAACTTCAATTTCATACCTGAGCAGTGGATTTTGTGGTGGCTTGAATTTGCTGGAAGCTATAGCTAAAGAATCACCCATTCGATTTCCTTGTCTGGGAAAGAATTGGACATTAAAAGCTAAGAAGAACCTATCGATCAAATCCCAAACCTCATTGTTGTAAGCCCTCAACCGAGGGTGCTTGGTTTGGATTTGGTCCTTGGTTTGCTTCACTACTAGTTATGAGTCTTCAAATACAATCATGTAGTCTATATTTAGATTCTTCGCTGTTGGCAAGCCTAATATCAATGCCTCATACTCCGCCACATTGTTGGTTTCCTCAAATTTTAGTTTGAAAGAGAGGGGAATAAAGCTACCCTCTCAAGATATCAATAATAGCCCTACTCCATTTCCTTCTTTATAATTGGCACTATTAAAATACAACTTCCATACTTTGTTACACTCTTTGAGATGTTGGTCTGATTTTACTACAGGTTGCACCTGTGTTTTTTCAAAATAAAGTCATCTTCTTCCAACATGAAGCAGGATATATCATTTTTTGTCCCATACACAGGAGCATTGCTTGAGCAATCAACTCTTGTGAACGTTTTAATGAATTTGGATTCTCTATATAATTTCCTTTCCTCTCCACCAAAGATAGGAATGGTAGCATAAGTGAGACCCAACTTAATGGAACCTCTGATATTTGATCCCTAATACCTGGAAAAAAAACATACCAAACCTTGTAGGGATATCAACAACTCCAATTTCCATCACCACACTTTTCAGTCGGATTTGGGCCAAATTCACCACCAGGTCCTTGATCATCCCCAAGCACTTGACCCTCTTAGAGTCAAAATAATAGAGATCCTTATATGGTCTAGTTATCTCTAGATCCAACTAATCCATTATAGATAATGGCATCAAATAATGGGAAGCTCCTAAGTCCAACATACAATTATGGAGCAGGAGGTCATGAAATACCAGAGTAACATACAAATGTGGAGTGGAGGGATCTTGCTCCTCAACATGAGGTCCAAAGACTAAAATTGGCCTTTCTTCTTGTAGGTTTAGATTTTCAGGTGGTTGGGCTGAAGTGAAAGGAAACATAAACTAAGACACTTGGGCCTTGTAGGTGGGCTGTTTCAAGAGCTCGGACAATGGGATTCGGATCTTGACTTTCTCAAGCTCTTTTTGAAGTTTAAATATGGTAGGGCGTTTCTCTACAGTGCTAATTTCTACAGGCTCCTTTTCTTTTTCATGAATGAATCTAGTAGGGGGAGGTGATTTACCTTCTTTGATGACTTCAATCTTATAGCAGTTCATATTTGAGAACTCCTTATTTATTGTAGTAATTGGATCTACCGGTCCCTTACCCTTGTCAACAGGGTTAGGAGGCTCCTGGGAGGAAGTACCTTCATTCCAATCTTGTGCTCTCTATCTCTTTTAGATGATTTCAGATCGTATTTCTTGTACAGCTGAGCCTGCATGAAGTCAGTGAACTATTTGCAGTAGTCATCGATCTCATCATCATCCTATGTGGCATCAAGCTCCACCTCCTCTTCATATGTTCTGATTTCTTGTCCTTCATTGGAGAAAGAGGAATACAATTTCCCTTGAACATCTCTTGTATCTGGTGTCAGTTCCTCTGGATCATCTTCTATATAGAATGGAGGATGAATGTGGTCTTCTTGCTCTCTCTGTTGGGTCCCTATAATACTAGTGATTACCCCATTACTATGGTAGTTGTACCCCTTATTAATATTGTTGTGCCCCTATTGCCCCCATATTGTTATTACTGTGCCCAATAGAATCCCTCTATTGTTTATTTTGTGGCTTTATATTATTATTGTTAGGTCGGCTGGGTTATATTGTGACTCCTTAGACTCCTATATATAGAAATGAGGTTTGTCATTTGTATCATCCAAGAATTGT